>JAGVVM010005593.1:0-34928 GCA_019149425.1 Psidium friedrichsthalianum | reverse complement strand
AATCGGACACTGCATTAAGTGCCCTCTCATTTCCTTGGGATTATGTTGGTTCTCGTCCACAAGGCCCTCCAATTTCGAATTGCTATTTTGCTCGTTCTCTTCACGCATCAATGTTTTAGATTCCTTAAAGCTGTCCTCTAAATCTCCCAAGTGCTCCGCCCAAAGCGACATCCTATGACCAGAAACCTGCACACCATAAGTTAACATGTTAGTCACGAGCTTAAGATTTGATAAGAGTAATTTCTAATACAATTAGACAAGAGTAATTTTCTAATATAATTCGTACCTTTGATTTATTTTTCAACAGAGTAATTTCTGATATAATTATTCAATGAAAATTAGTTATGCACGTTGCCAAACTACACTTGTTAGCGAGGATAGAAATTTGGATGCCCATGCTGATCCATTTTGGCATACTTGTGCCAAAATATTTGCGAACTTTCCTCTATCATTTGGACGTGAGTAACTTCCTAAAAAACAGCATGTAAACGGATGCTCCATGGTCACGGTAGATTGTATCCTGGAAAATCAGAATGGGTCGACAAATATTCAAAACTAGTTTGTACTTCCAAGCATGCTTTACTTAATACTAGTTTCGCACTAGGACTTAGATCGGTATATATTGTCCTCGAACATATTGGTATGTCCTCCTTTGTTGAACTTAGATGATGATGTTTGAAATTACAAAATTTGGTCAATTTTCCATTGCCTTCTAATTATATTTTCGCATTAGCAGATATTACTACTGTTTCGAGCAACTTTTTATATTTATTTTCCGATTTGAGTTTGGCCTCCTTTCTCCTTTAGGTACAACTGATTATAACTGTGACATCCTGAAATTCGACCCACTCTCGGAATTTGTAATAGAATGGATATATATTTCATTGATGCACTGTAGTTAAATCTCACTCGGAACTAATCATTTCGAGATGACTAACCAAAGGGAATGGCTAGCTAGGAATTTAAGTACGTAGACCTAATTGCAGGTCGATACGCGTAGTTCCTAAAAGCCGCCCGTTAGTCTGAGTATTTACTAGAGTCTCTATCATATGAATGTGGCCACAAATCAAATTCCGAGCTTGGATAATCGAGTTTTCATGAATATCGCAGTTGAAATTTGGACATCGCCTCGAAAGGCGTGAAATTGGCAGTTTGGCTTAAAGTGTCTCGAAAAAGGGAAAATTGGAAATTGCTATCTCGCACCCGACTTGACCTAGACTGTATGGCTAGAGAGTGTTAGTAATTTTAGTGAGACTAGAAAATTTGTTCGGTGGCATTCCGAGTTATTTTTCGATCGCGATTGAGCCAAATCAGCACCGATTGAGTCCCACTTGGTCCTGAAATTTCACGAATTTCGAGAAATGTCTTGTCGGTCATCTTTTTGACCAATTTGACCTGCTTTCACTGAAAATAATTGTAGCCCAAGTTTTATCAGTCCAAATTTTACTGATAGTCCAAAAATCAGTCAATTCGTTCATCTTTATGTCGCTTTCGGTGAATAGTCACCGGCAATAATTATCCCTAGGATATTTATGGTCAAACCACTCTCTCTCCTCCATAATTTCCAGCAGATTCTCTCTCCTCTTTCTCTCTAAGAATTTCGGATTTCTCTCTCTCCTTGCTGAATTCCAGCTTTCTGCCACCAACTTTGATCGGCCGCCGACGGAAATCCGACCATTGGATTTTCGTGATTTTTGGATATGTTGTATTCCTATCCGAGGTGAGTTCACAGAACTTTGAATCACTTTGATCCGAGGTCGTTTGACCTTCCAAATATGCTTCGCCGTGTCAGTCGACGAACTAGTCTTTTGTTACCCGAGTTTCATATAGGGCTCATGTTGATATATGTTGACCCTAGCGACCCCTATAGCTCATTTTCATGTGAAAATATTGATTTTCAGTTCGTGAACCGTCCCATTCGACCCTTGATCAGCCCCGGTTTGGACGAAATCCACCGGAATCCGTCGTTCTGTTTCGGTCGCCGCCATGCGCCGCGGTTTCCACCGCTTTCTCAGCTCCGTTTCAGCCTCGATTAGGTAAGTTATACCTCTATTTATCGATTAGAATATTATACATGCCATGGACTAGCTCTAGGGTCCGATTCGAGGTAAATCGGTTTAGGAAAAATTGCCGGAATTGGCGTATTTGCGCAAATTAAATTCTGTGGGGCTGTGAATATTCTGTGGATTGGTGAAATGTTGCTGTCCATGTTTGAATGAGGCTGTTGAGGTGGTGGATGTGGGTCCCGCGAGGTTCGGGTACCGAAAAATGGATTTTTGGGGGATTTAGAGCAAAAACGGGCCAAATAGTATTTTGAAATCACTGTTCACGAACCTCCGAATACTGTTCACGTGCTGCCCAATTAAATTTTGAATTGAAAGTGACAATTTTGTGGGTCCCGTGTGGATCGAGTACCGAAAAATGGGTTTTTGGAGCATTTTATGCAAAACCGGACTCGAACAATATTTTTTATTACTATTTCAAACATTTGGGGCCCGTATTCGTATTCAAAATAATATTTGAGGATGGATTGGACGTATTTGATTTAAATGCCTGATTATTTATATCGAGCCCTTGTTTGGCTGTTATTTGAAATCTTGAGATTGTGGTCCCGAATTGGACCTGATTTGATATTTTCTGGCCCTGCGATTTTGAATACTTGAGTTGAGACCTGAGAGTTGGGTCTGAGGGTGTTTGGTATTCTAAGAAGGGATTTAGAGGTTAGCTTGCTGAGATTTGTTCTCATAGGTGATTACCCTTATTTTTCAGACCCTAGAACATAAGCATGACAGGGATACCACAAGATTTGATATCCCAGTGGTGGAGTACCCAGTTGGCGAGGACAATTGATGGTGAATCGGTAGTTGCTGAAGAATGTGGTCGCCCTGGATTAGTTGTTGTCGTTAATATTTGTAAAACTGATATGATGTATAATATGGAGCTGAGAATGTGTAATATATCAGGTGTTATGGTTGGCTAGTCCTCGCTCATTCATTGTCAGGGGTAAGGTATCGCTTCCGCTAGCGTTAATTTGGATATTAAGTTTTTGGGTCGGCGACAGTCTTGGGATGTCGCATGTATCGACCGTCGTTGCGTAGATATCACGCACTCGTGGAGGTTCGGGGCGTGACAATAACATTCGAGATGTAGGGTATTCTTCTCAAATGTCATGATCGTACAGAGCATCTAAGTGAAAGAAAAATAGATAGGACGAGGGAGAGAGATTGGGTTCAACGATCCCGTTAACATATGAATATTACCATACAAATACACTTTTTTTTTTGGTAAGGATTACACTTTATATTTACTTGTCCCATTAATGAGATGTAATTACTCAATGAAATTGGTTTTTTTAGAACAATTAAAGTGAGGCTTCGAGAAATAGATTTTGATTATGCTTGCTAATTAAAAAAAAAAAAGAACGAGAGGGCACCTTCTATGAACCTTCAGTTTCTTCCAACGGAGTCATGTATGTAGTAGTTCAAAACCAATGCATATTTACAAGATTAATAGACTTAGATGTCTTTTAGATATCAATAGTGTATTTATGACTCTTTGAGCATCAGATTAATCTCGATCAAGTGCGGTGGTCCCTCATCCCACACACATTGGGTAATTGTTGAAGATACACACGTATGTAATCTCAATAGTGAATTCATGAAAATGCGCAAATATGATTACTCAATCTCAAGCCTTGAGTGAGGAGGATTTACACACTTACTACTTGAGTATCCTCTCGGGCTAAAACACGTAATTTTTCCTTGAAAAATAGTTCTTCATTCCACTATCATTGTGATCACGGTATTATCTCACATTATTTTGAAATCTTTTAGTTGCCACGCTTGATTTTATTTTTTTTTTCATCTCAATTTCTATTCGAAGTTGATTTTGGTAGCTTCATGTTTAAAACGTGTGAGCTGAGCCATCTTGGTTTCTTCATAATTCCTGGGAAGGTTCGGAAAATATTTCTTCTACACTAGGAATTAGTACTTATTTAAATTCTAACCTTAATCTCGCAATATATATGTTTTTCCATGTGAAGGAAATCAAGATGTAATCCGTGTGTAGTTACACTACAAAAAAATAAGGTTTTAGCAACAGAATTTGCAACGAAAACTTTCACAAAATTCGTCGCTAAATTAATCTGTGATGAATTTTGCGACGAAAAAACTTTCGTCGCTAATTCAACATCGCAAACTTTAGCGACGAAAAATTTCAAATTCCGTCGCTAAATTGCGACGAAATTTTTTTGTGACAAAATTCGTCGCTAATTTGTGACAAAATATTTTAGTGGCAAAATTCGTCGCTAATTTGCGACGAACGATATTCGTGGGAAAATTCATCGCTAATTAACGACAAAAATTTAGCAACGGCATTTGCCACGAAAATTGTGACGAAAATAGGAACGAAAAGAATTTCGTCGCTAATTCGGTGACAAAATTTAGTGACGAAATTTTTTATATTTCGTAGCTAATTTGCGACGAAAATGAATTTGTTCCTAATTTGCGACGAACATTATTCGTGGCAAAATTCATCGCTAATTTGCTATTTTAGCAACAACATTTGCCACGAAAATAGGAACGAAAAAAAATTTTGTCGCCAATTCGCATCACAAAATTTAGCGACAAAAATTTTTCTCTTTAATTGCGAAATTGCAACGAACAGGGTTCGTGGCAAAATTTCGTTGCTAATTAGCCGCGAATGCTATTTGTGAAAACAATCATACCAATTAGCTGAAATTTGAAATAATCTAGCGACAAAATTAGCTTTTATATATTTGGAGGGCCTCCCGACGACAAAACCAAGGAAGATTCTTGTTATACTTGCCCAACCACAATTTTATCAAACGTGCATAAATATCAAAACTTAAGAGAAGTGCCTCCATAATATCTCAAGAAAAATATAATATTCATGAAGAAGTCAATAATGTATTTGTACATACAGATTTTTATCCAAAATTCTAATTACATCACAAGATATTTTGATATATATATAAGCCCAGCGAATAAATTTGTGCTATTCACACTTAGCAACTCAATCATACTACAGAAAAATTCGATATAAAGGGAACGAGTGAATGTTGCTCAATAGCCTCACTCATTTGAGTGGAGGAAACCATATGGACTTCATTCCCACCATCCACTGAATCAGCCTTTGCCGCCTTCAAAAACTGTTCTGCAAGCTTCTGCTGCAATCAAAATGAACACTGAATCAGGACCTGTGCCCATACATATGCCATTACGTCAAAGGTATCATACACATCACCAAGAGTATCAGTTTGGGGTGCACGAAATCCACCAAAAGTTTCTGAATCTTCCATTTGGTTGTTTCGTCCACAATATGCTAGAAATATTAGGACGTCCATTACAATTTCATTGGCAAAGAAAATTGGAAGACTTCCAAGGAATGTTGAGAGTGCCTCATGTCGTTCTCTCTAAGGCTAACATGAATTGCATCATCTAAAGCTCTAATGGAAGTAAGCCTAAGATGATGCAATTCATGTTAGCCTTAGAGAGAACGACATGAGGCACTCTCAACATTCCTTGGAAGTCTTCCAATTTTCTTTGCCAATGAAATTGTAATGGACGTCCTAATATTTCTAGCATATTGTGGACGAAACAACCAAATGGAAGATTCAGAAACTTTTGGTGGATTTCGTGCACCCCAAACTGATACTCTTGGTGATGTGTATGATACCTTTGACGTAATGGCATATGTATGGGCACAGGTCCTGATTCAGTGTTCATTTTGATTGCAGCAGAAGCTTGCAGAACAGTTTTTGAAGGCGGCAAAGGCTGATTCAGTGGATGGTGGGAATGAAGTCCATATGGTTTCCTCCACTCAAATGAGTGAGGCTATTGAGCAACATTCACTCGTTCCCTTTATATCGAATTTTCTGTAGTATGATTGAGTTGCTAAGTGTGAATAGCACAAATTTATTCGCTGGGCTTATATATATATCAAAATATCTTGTGATGTAATTAGAATTTTGGATAAAAATCTGTATGTACAAATACATTATTGACTTCTTCATGAATATTATATTTTTCTTGAGATATTATGGAGGCACTTCTCTTAAGTTTTGATATTTATGCACGTTTGATAAAATTGTGGTTGGGCAAGTATAACAAGAATCTTCCTTGGTTTGTCGTCGGGAGGCCCTCCAAATATATAAAAGCTAATTTTGTCGCTAGATTATTTCAAATTTCAGCTAATTGGTATGATTGTTTTCACAAATAGCATTCGCGGCTAATTAGCAACGAAATTTTGCCACGAACCCTGTTCGTTGCAATTTCGCAATTAAAGAGAAAAATTTTTGTCGCTAAATTTTGTGATGCGAATTGGCGACAAAATTTTTTTTCGTTCCTATTTTCGTGGCAAATGTTGTTGCTAAAATAGCAAATTAGCGATGAATTTTGCCACGAATAATGTTCGTCGCAAATTAGGAACAAATTCATTTTCGTCGCAAATTAGCTACGAAATATAAAAAATTTCGTCACTAAATTTTGTCACCGAATTAGCGACGAAATTCTTTTCGTTCCTATTTTCGTCACAATTTTCGTGGCAAATGCCGTTGCTAAATTTTTGTCGTTAATTAGCGATGAATTTTCCCACGAATATCGTTCGTCGCAAATTAGCGACGAATTTTGCCACTAAAATATTTTGTCACAAATTAGCGACGAATTTTGTCACAAAAAAATTTCGTCGCAATTTAGCGACGGAATTTGAAATTTTCGTCGCTAAAGTTTGCGATGTTGAATTAGCGACGAAAGTTTTTTCGTCGCAAAATTCATCACAGATTAATTTAGCGACGAATTTTGTGAAAGTTTTCGTTGCAAATTCTGTTGCTAAAACCTTATTTTTTTGTAGTGTAACTACACACGGATTACATCTTGATTTCCTTCACATGGAAAAACATATATATTGCGAGATTAAGGTTAGAATTTAAATAAGTACTAATTCCTAGTGTAGAAGAAATATTTTCCGAACCTTCCCAGGAATTATGAAGAAACCAAGATGGCTCAGCTCACACGTTTTAAACATGAAGCTACCAAAATCAACTTCGAATAGAAATTGAGATGAAAAAAAAAATAAAATCAAGCGTGGCAACTAAAAGATTTTCAAAATAATGTGAGATAATACCGTGATCACAATGATAGTGGAATGAAGAACTATTTTTCAAGGAAAAATTACGTGTTTTAGCCCGAGAGGATACTCAAGTAGTAAGTGTGTAAATCCTCCTCACTCAAGGCTTGAGATTGAGTAATCATATTTGCGCATTTTCATGAATTCACTATTGAGATTACATACGTGTGTATCTTCAACAATTACCCAATGTGTGTGGGATGAGGGACCACCGCACTTGATCGAGATTAATCTGATGCTCAAAGAGTCATAAATACACTATTGATATCTAAAAGACATCTAAGTCTATTAATCTTGTAAATATGCATTGGTTTTGAACTACTACATACATGACTCCGTTGGAAGAAACTGAAGGTTCATAGAAGGTGCCCTCTCGTTCTTTTTTTTTTTAATTAGCAAGCATAATCAAAATCTATTTCTCGAAGCCTCACTTTAATTGTTCTAAAAAAACCAATTTCATTGAGTAATTACATCTCATTAATGGGACAAGTAAATATAAAGTGTAATCCTTACCAAAAAAAAAAGTGTATTTGTATGGTAATATTCATATGTTAACGGGATCGTTGAACCCAATCTCTCTCCCTCGTCCTATCTATTTTTCTTTCACTTAGATGCTCTGTACGATCATGACATTTGAGAAGAATACCCTACATCTCGAATGTTATTGTCACGCCCCGAACCTCCACGAGTGCGTGATATCTACGCAACGACGGTCGATACATGCGACATCCCAAGACTGTCGCCGACCCAAAAAACTTAATATCCAAATTAACGCTAGCGGAAGCGATACCTTACCCCTGACAATGAATGAGCGAGGACTAGCCAACCATAACACCTGATATATTACACATTCTCAGCTCCATATTATACATCATATCAGTTTTACAAATATTAACGACAACAACTAATCCAGGGCGACCACATTCTTCAGCAACTACCGATTCACCATCAATTGTCCTCGCCAACTGGGTACTCCACCACTGGGATATCAAATCTTGTGGTATCCCTGTCATGCTTATGTTCTAGGGTCTGAAAAATAAGGGTAATCACCTATGAGAACAAATCTCAGCAAGCTAACCTCTAAATCCCTTCTTAGAATACCAAACACCCTCAGACCCAACTCTCAGGTCTCAACTCAAGTATTCAAAATCGCAGGGCCAGAAAATATCAAATCAGGTCCAATTCGGGACCACAATCTCAAGATTTCAAATAACAGCCAAACAAGGGCTCGATATAAATAATCAGGCATTTAAATCAAATACGTCCAATCCATCCTCAAATATTATTTTGAATACGAATACGGGCCCCAAATGTTTGAAATAGTAATAAAAAATATTGTTCGAGTCCGGTTTTGCATAAAATGCTCCAAAAACCCATTTTTCGGTACTCGATCCACACGGGACCCACAAAAATTGTCACTTTCAATTCAAAATTTAATTGGGCAGCACGTGAACAGTATTCGGAGGTTCGTGAACAGTGATTTCAAAATACTATTTGGCCCGTTTTTGCTCTAAATCCCCCAAAAATCCATTTTTCGGTACCCGAACCTCGCGGGACCCACATCCACCACCTCAAACAGCCTCATTCAAACATGGACAGCAACATTTCACCAATCCACAGAATATTCACAGCCCCACAGAATTTAATTTGCGCAAATACGCCAATTCCGGCAATTTTTCCTAAACCGATTTACCTCGAATCGGACCCTAGAGCTAGTCCATGGCATGTATAATATTCTAATCGATAAATAGAGGTATAACTTACCTAATCGAGGCTGAAACGGAGCTGAGAAAGCGGTGGAAACCGCGGCGCATGGCGGCGACCGAAACAGAACGACGGATTCCGGTGGATTTCGTCCAAACCGGGGCTGATCAAGGGTCGAATGGGACGGTTCACGAACTGAAAATCAATATTTTCACATGAAAATGAGCTATAGGGTCGCTAGGGTCAACATATATCAACATGAGCCCTATATGAAACTCGGGTAACAAAAAGACTAGTTCGTCGACTGACACGGCGAAGCATATTTGGAAGGTCAAACGACCTCGGATCAAAGTGATTCAAAGTTCTGTGAACTCACCTCGGATAGGAATACAACATATCCAAAAATCACGAAAATCCAATGGTCGGATTTCCGTCGGCGGCCGATCAAAGTTGGTGGCAGAAAGCTGGAATTCAGCAAGGAGAGAGAGAAATCCGAAATTCTTAGAGAGAAAGAGGAGAGAGAATCTGCTGGAAATTATGGAGGAGAGAGAGTGGTTTGACCAATAAATATCCTAGGGATAATTATTGCCGGTGGACTATTCACCGAAAGCGACATAAAGATGAACGAATTGACTGATTTTTGGACTATCAGTAAAAATTTGGACTGATAAAACTTGGGCTACAATTATTTTCAGTGAAAGCAGGTCAAATTGGTCAAAAAGATGACCGACAAGACATTTCTCGAAATTCGTGAAATTTCAGGACCAAGTGGGACTCAATCGGTGCTGATTTGGCTCAATCGCGATCGAAAAATAACTCGGAATGCCACCGAACAAATTTTCTAGTCTCACTAAAATTACTAACACTCTCTAGCCATACAGTCTAGGTCAAGTCGGGTGCGAGATAGCAATTTCCAAATTTTCCCTTTTTCGAGACACTTTAAAGCCAAACTGCCAATTTCACGCCTTTCGAGGCGATGTCCAAATTTCAACTGCGATATTCATGAAAACTCGATTATCCAAGCTCGGAATTTGATTTGTGGCCACATTCATATGATAGAGACTCTAGTAAATACTCAGACTAACGGGCGGCTTTTAGGAACTACGCGTATCGACCTGCAATTAGGTCTACGTACTTAAATTCCTAGCTAGCCATTCCCCTTTGGTTAGTCATCTCGAAATGATTAGTTCCGAGTGAGATTTAACTACAGTGCATCAATGAAATATATATCCATTCTATTACAAATTCCGAGAGTGGGTCGAATTTCAGGATGTCACAGTTATAATCAGTTGTACCTAAAGGAGAAAGGAGGCCAAACTCAAAATCGGAAAATAAATATAAAAAAGTTGCTCGAAACAGTAGTAATATCTGCTAATGCGAAAATATAATTAGAAGGCAATGGAAAATTGACCAAATTTTGTAATTTCAAACATCATCATCTAAGTTCAACAAAGGAGGACATACCAATATGTTCGAGGACAATATATACCGATCTAAGTCCTAGTGCGAAACTAGTATTAAGTAAAGCATGCTTGGAAGTACAAACTAGTTTTGAATATTTGTCGACCCATTCTGATTTTCCAGGATACAATCTACCGTGACCATGGAGCATCCGTTTACATGCTGTTTTTAGGAAGTTACTCACGTCCAAATGATAGAGGAAAGTTCGCAAATATTTGGCACAAGTATGCCAAAATGGATCAGCATGGGCATCCAAATTTCTATCCTCGCTAACAAGTGTAGTTTGGCAACGTGCATAACTAATTTTCATTGAATAATTATATCAGAAATTACTCTGTTGAAAAATAAATCAAAAGGTACGAATTATATTAGAAAATTACTCTTGTCTAATTGTATTAGAAATTACTCTTATCAAAATCTTAAGCTCGTGACTAACAATGTTAACTTATGGTGTGCAGGTTTCTGGTCATAGGATGTCGCTTTGGGCGGAGCACTTGGGAGATTTAGAGGACAGCTTTAAGGAATCTAAAAACATTGAATGCGTGAAGAGAACGAGCAAAATAGCAATTCGAAATTGGAGGGCCCTTGTGGACGAGAACCAACATAATCCCAAGGAAATGAGAGGGCACTTAATGCAGTGTCCGATCCAAGTGAGCAGAGACAGTAAAGTCGGTCGTTCGGCCGGTTTCGAAATGTTTCCCAATGTTGTCCACAATCTACTGGCATGTGATGTTAGGATATAGAATCGCGATGCGCTCACTACATGGTCAATATGTAAATTAGTCACATTCAATCCTGAAGCAATATGGCTCAAGGTATCGAGGTATTTTGGACTAATGAAAATTGAGAAATGGCTCCATCTCATCGGCCTCAAGCAAGCTCGACCTCGCCAGCCTCGAGCAAGGCTGAGCTCACCGTTGCTAGTTTGGAGCAAGGCCAAGCCTTGCCAAATCTAGCGAGCTCGAGGCTAGTGAGGCTCGGCCTCGAGCTCGCAGGCCTCAGGCAAGGCCGATCTTGCTAGATTTGGTGAGGTGGAGCCTTGTCCGAGGTCGGCGAGGCTTGGCCTTTCCGACAACTGGCGATATAGAAGGAAAAAGTAAAAAAATAAAAAAATAAAAGAAGAAAATAAAAAATAATATAAAATTCAAATTTTCTTTTTCTTAAGATAAAGTGATGAGATTAAAGTTATTTTTCAAATGACATCCAAACACCAGAAAAATTTTCGGTCAAATATCGCCAAACAAAGGAAAACTAACCATTTTCCTGAACATTGATTTCTTGAAAAGCATTTTCGTTTAATATTGAGTTTTCCATGAAACAAATGCACCGATTGCAAACTTCTTATTATCT
Organism: Psidium friedrichsthalianum; assembly: GCA_019149425.1. Taxonomy (NCBI): domain Eukaryota; kingdom Viridiplantae; phylum Streptophyta; class Magnoliopsida; order Myrtales; family Myrtaceae; genus Psidium; species Psidium friedrichsthalianum. The sequence goes on along the minus strand of JAGVVM010005593.1, from coordinate 23,267 downwards.
TATTACGAGGAGGTTCAACCTTTTCAGATGAAGAAAGATAATGTCTTTTTAGCCTTGTCGATCGAGAGGAAGAAGCCTGTTTTGATCTCTTATGAGACAAAATTAGGAAAAGTGTAGTTTAGATAGTAAACTCATTTTAATCTAGCTCATGAAATTCTTGAAAGAGCCTAAAAATCAAGTATATATAGAACAGCAAAATTGACTGTTGCATAGTGAATGCATTCATATTTAAAAAGTGACCCTTTCCTTTCCAAAATACTAATTATAAACATCGCATCTCAACCTTACCAAAAAAAAAATCGCATCTCAAAATATCTGACTCTTATTTAGTAAATAGCTAACGAGAATGACAAATTAATAATGTTTATAATTTTGAATAAAACACATAGTAACATAAAAAAATAGAGTTAATTTTGCTTAAAGAATAACGATTACTTAAAAGAAATGAACAATAATGTATACATGAAAAAATGGTCCATGAAAAATTCAACTTTTGCACCTTGAAAACTTATAAGATATTTGATAAGTATAGAGTGATCTGATACACATCGCAAACAAACATACTTCTAATTTCAAAAAAGTTGGTAATTCACTAATTTGATTGGGGACGTTAGTGAAGTCTAGATAATAATGGTAACTTACTAATGGGTGACCTGACAAGCAAGTTATCTATTATATGTAATTTACAAACAAGACTGGTGAATTACCAGCAACTTTTAAATTTTAGTGACACAGATGTTCGTCCTTGAAAAACTTATAAGATATTTGATAAGTATAGGGTGATCTGATACACATCGCAAACAAACATACTTCTAATTTCAGAAAAGTTGGTAATTCACTAAGTTGATTGGGGATGTTAGTGAAGTCCAGATAATAATGGTAACTTACTAATGGGTGACCTAACAAGCAAGTTATCTATTATATCTAATTTACAAACAAAACTGGTGAATTACTAGCAACTTTTAAATTTTAGTGACACGGATGTTCGTCCTCGAAAACTGCGAAGCGGTAGTATCATATATTTTCCTATTAATGCAGAAACACCGTATCATTTCTTAAGACAAGTTGGATGCAATGCACTTGTTATTGTCCATGCAAGGCTCTTTAGAAATTTAGAGAAGTGACTAAGGAATCACTAATAAATTTTATATTCTCGTCGGTTGTCGTGCTTGTCTTGATGGACCGTCATTTATTAGAAATGTGGGCATTGATATTGAAAGCAATGAATATTGAAGGAAATAGTCACAAACTCCGTGGGAAGCGTGCAAGAGAATGCACGGACACAATCTCGTATTTACCAGACATATAGTCTGCGTATTTGGTAGCTTCCTCAGTCACCAAAGCCTTGGTCGGGCATGTTCCGCAGCTTACTCTGCTCAAGACTTGCAAGGACGGCAATTCCACGGAGTATTTCTCGGGTGAGAAGCACTTGAATTTAGGCAACTTGAAAAGTCTAAGAGCAGTCAACTCGGAGAAGGTGATTGCCGTACCGGTCGCTTCTTCACATTCTTCATGGCCAGCAATTAGTGCCATTTCGTCACATGACTCCACCACCAACCCTTTGATTTGCCCAAGAAACTCTCGCATGAAGGTCGAGAAAAGCATTCTCAAGCGTGGACAACTCTTAAGCGTGGAGACCATCGGACTACCAAATGTGCCTCAAGTTTTCGCGATCACGCAAAACCAGCCTCCTCAATTTACCACTCTTCATAGCCGCCTCATCACCTTCCTATATGATCTCGATCGAACGGCATGATACCATTATTAGCATGTCGAGAGAGCGATGCAGTCTCTTCCACATATGGGTTGAGGCAATACATTGGAGATTGTCACAGTTGAACAATACGAGAAAGTCCAATTTCCAAAAGGAATAATCAGGAATTTGACTGTTCCATAGCTCTTTGCACTGAGCATCACTAATTTGTAGACATCTTATGTTGGGAAGTTTAACCTGCACAACGATTAATGTGAGAGAAGAGGATAACAGCAAATTATTAAATTATTCATTCTAAAACATGATAATGCAAGAATACAGATAACCACAATAAGGAATAGAGCAAAACATTTCATTGAACAACGGTTGTGGGGATTCATCATTTTTTTTTCAACCATGTTGTCTAGCTTCCTATCAACACTTGTCAGACTCGAATTAAAAGCTCCAAAATTACGGCACTCCACAATAGTTATATCTATTAAGGAAGGAAAACTCATCATTACTTCCTTCGATCAACTACCTTCTTCCTTGGGAGCCACTTCCTTCATGTGTTCACAATTGACATTTGTTAGACGAAGAAAATCCAAAACCGTTTGGGAGTCGCTCTTCACCACGTGTCTTAGCTTTTTTGCTCCATATACCGTCAATACTTTTAGTGTGGGGAGCAATACAATTATTTGTTCAGTATTTGAATCAAGGGATTCACAATCAAACAACGATTCTGGGGAGGGACAGTTGAAAATGAGGACTACTTCCAATTTGGGTAGCAATTGAACAACAATTCCAACGAGGGACACTTTAAAGAGTTATATATGCAAGAAAGCTTTGATCAATGGATAAAAATCATAGATCATTTTGTCAAACTGCGTTTTCCGCTTAACCAAATACGAGAAAACAATTCATTGTCTAGGAAAACATTCTTCAACAAGAATTATCCTTCAGTTAAATGGACCCAGTGTATTTTGAAAACGTCGAAAACTCAATTAATTAGATGGCGAAAGCTTAGATCTTCCATCGTGCCTGAAACGATGGAGAAGGAAATATGCCGAAAATAGCTGACATGGACACGATGACGGTGGCATGACGTGTTGGAATCAGCTGCAACTTGCTTAATCTCTGGAGGTCACTTTCTTCATTTTGAAATTATCGAATTTCGTTCATTCATCAAAAAATCATTGTCACATTCATTTGTTAAATACATTGTCTTTTCTTCTCATTAAAAATATTAAATGAGTAATAAACTAATCGTAACAAAAATAATGTGGGCTTCCCTCTAGCTATAGTTGAATTCGAATCAAAATGTGGGCTCTGTGGTTTCTTTGAGAGGATTTTTTATTTGTTATTCAAACATCGAAATTTAAAAATAATCAATGGTCAAAGCTATATGCTATATGTTCGGCGAACACCAATATCACCTTATCCTAAATCCCGCAAATAAGATCTTATACTTTTTTCATTGATTAAGAATTAATGAAACTTACACTCTTTTAAAATATAGTTACACTAACATTGGGAGAAAATATAGTTACCTGAATTGGAGCACCCTCTAATGTGATTCTAGCTCGGATGCCAAAGCTCGTCATTCTTGGTAAGCGACCCAAACCCAGACGATGTAAATTAGGCAACTCAAACGATGTCATCAACAGCTATATTTTCTCTTGCATCATATATGAGAATGGCTCACATTGATTCACCGCACCAAACTGCAATCTCTTCCAGATGTACAAATCTTTGCATATGTGAAAGACACCACAAGTATTTCAATCGGTTGCACATTGTGATTTCCACGTCTTTCAATTTGCTTAAGCACTCTAGGGCGACAAGGCCATGTCATATCTTCTCTAGATTAATAAGCTTTTCAAGGTGCAAAGACTCTAATCTTGTAAAAGCAGTGAGAGGGATGCCACCAGATGAATTGGCAATATACTCAATTGAGGGGCTGTTCTCAATGTGGAGATGCTTCTGTTGTGGAAATCCTTGGGTGCACAACTTGCGAGCATTGCACGACATGATAGCATTCTCTTTGGACTTCCCCAGCCTGGCCAAATGCAAGTACTGAGTCTTATGTAGAGTTTTCTAAATCCATTCTTTTCAAAGAACACTATCGCACTCTTCAAATTTGAGCTTCATGGTTCTCAAACCTTCAAATTCCCTTCCCTTGACATTTCCTATGTTGATCCAAAATCTGATCAGGTTCCCAAATGCCAGGTCACCAGCCTCTACGAGTAAAGTGGGATCACGGATTGATATTTCCAAAGTGGATAGCTTTGTCAAGCTCTTCAACTCGGCAAGCTTAGCATTACACAATTTTGACGGTATTTCATTCTTGCCCATCCAATGATTAAAGCTTCCCCACATAAGTAACTCTTCCAAATTAATCAAGCCTTTCAAGACACCAGGCTTGATTATCATAAGCTTGTGGCAGTTTCTTAGATTCAACGATCTCAGATTCGTCAATTTCCCGCTTTTTTTAGGCAACTTAGAAATTGTAGACCGTGCAAAGCTATGAATCTACAATGCTTTGAGCTTTCCAAGTATTACCACAGCCTCCACATCACAATTGTCTAAATATAATGACCGGAGGTTCCCGAGAATTTCGATCGAGGAAGGTAAACTAGTGAAACCCATGGAAAGAAGATATAGGACTTGGAGCTCCTTCATGTATGTGGAAACCAGTTTATCACGTTCTTCCGACACTATGAGAATCATCATGTTAGGAAACCCACGCCGTATCAGTTGAGCAAGCCTACCACTGCCAACATTAACTAGGCATGCCCAACATTTCTCAAGCGTTTCCTTTGGCCACGAGCCATTAGTGCTGTTAATCATTAAGGAATTCTGACCTTCAAATGGAGTTGAGACGACCTCCTCGCTGTAAAGATCATGTATGGTCACATTTTCCTCGTCATCGCCACCGTCCTGCAACAAGTAAACATAACGGAGGCTATCAAGCATAGCACTCAAATCTATTCCTTCAACTTTTTATCGTCTTATTGAATCCCTCAAACAAGCCCAAAGCCAGGCCTAGTCGCCAAAAGAAGTTCGACTTGAATGCTTCCGCCGATAAGACCTTAGAGCAAAAATAAAGACTTGGCCTCCTCTCTCTCCAAATGGTCGTAACTCAACTTCACTATGTTTTTGATATGTGGGTCTTCTATTTTTATCAAAGCATTTTCCCATGTGTACACATCGCTCCATTTTAAGAAGCTCACAACTGAGATAATAAAAAGAGGCAAATGACACAGGCCGAGGTCCTCGTGCCCCAGCCGGTCGATCATCTGGCCGAGAAACACCCAAGACTTGCTGTGTCTGGGTCCCCTAGGGTTTTCTACCTACGCTTTCCAGAATACTCTAGAGAGGGGTAATCTTGTAAATATCCGCAGTTTCTGGAATGTTCTGTACTTATGTCGGTGGTTAGGGAGTCGGTGGATGGATCCTGAGCCATCAGATCTGAAAGAGATCCAAGGGTTGTAATCCGAAGCCCTCTACTATATAAAGAGGCGTTCTCCTTCTCATTTGAATCAACCGACAAAGAACCGACAGAAAATACAAAAGACCTTCTCCCAGAGTCTCTCTCTCTAGAACTCTCTCTCTACGCAATCCGAGTCAAAAATAGACTTAGCTTGGGCGCTCCAACCATCCAAGGACGCCTAAGTCGCCGCACGAGCCGACCATCCACAACCGGCCCGTGACACAAATCTGCAAGCTTCGTTACCACTTAAGCCACCTTTCCTTTCAGTTCCTCATCCTCTTGGAGCTTGTCACCGACCGTCTTTTCAAATAACCTGAAAGCTTCATCGTTGTTTAAACCTTCAAGAAGAAATGCTCGATCGGCATGCATCTTTTGCTCCAGCACCTTTAAATCTTGATGATAACAGCAACTTGCATCCCCCGCTATCATCTCCCAATGGAATTCCAACTGCCTTCAAATCAAGTTCCCCCCATAGGTCATCCAATATTATGAGAACCTTCTTTCTTGGATCGTCATGTAATCTCTTAAACAGAAGATCTTTTCTTCCCTCTTCGCTCGGTTCGCCCTTCGGATTTAGACTCAAGGCATAAGCAATATTGTACTAGATTTTAGTCAAGTCCGAAGTCTGCGATACTTTCGCTTTCACGATCATGTGGAACGGTCTCCCTGCTTTCCTGAGTTTCTTCTCGACTTCCTCTAACAGCGTAGTCTTCCCCACACTGCCAGGCCCGTAGACCCCAATCATGTTGTGCTTCTCATCGTCCAAATCTTTCATCAAGCCCTAAAAGATGGAAGCTCGTGAGTCGGTGATAGTGTTGTACCGATCGCCGGTGGACGAGTTCACATCGGGAGCTTTGACGACATGCCTCGGCGGAGCAGTCTCATAGTAGACCCTCTCGAATTGACCTTGCACAATGAGTGCCTGGATGGCTTGGACTGTCCTCATCGCGTCCCTACCGAGACGATAATGCTCCTTCGGGTTGGGAAGCCACCCGCAAAATCATGTTTTTGGTTTTTTTTTTTTCCAATTTAGATTAAAAAAATTACAAAAATAGGGTAAAAAAACATATTTGCCAAAAGGGGGCCCGTGTGGCACTAAGGATGTCGCATGGGCCCCGCTCGGCACTCCAACTACCGCACTGGGCCTCGTGTAGCACTCAAAATGCCACGCGAGGCCTACACCTACAGCTATCTTCCTTTGTCTCTTGTGTGTTCAGGAGATCACCCAAAAGCAAATGGGATCTTTGATGCAGCCTCAAGGGAGGAAGAGGTGCAACATTGATTGTGCTTATTTGGAGATTCTTCCCCTCTGGTTCATTGTGCCCATGAGAAAGGAGAAGACCATGGTGCTACTTTTGCTTCTGCTCAATGTTGGAGAGTGGTTCCGCCAGTCCAATTGGGTTGGATCGGTCTGATTCAATTAAATCAATGGATGAAAATTGGGCCAGTTCAGCGCCATTTAAACCTTTTTTTGGAAAAGTAAAAACGGTTCCCTGATCTAGATTTCCATTAGGTCCTTAAAGTGGCAGAGACCTTGTTCAATTGACTTTAAGTTCTGCGAAAATCGACATCTTTTCACCAAATCAAGGGGTTTTCTACGACTAAAATCGAATCCTCCAAAATCTAAATTGGCCAAATGCAAGAAAATCTTCGACTATTTTTTTTAGATTTTTTTTTTACCTCATTTGATACTTTTTCTAATTTTCAGCAATTTTTAAATGAAAAGAAATTCTCAAAATTCCGCTAAAATGCGAAAATGTTTTTTGTTCAAAATTGGTTCCATATGCTTGGCCAAGAGTTGCAAAGTTGATTTTTATTTTTATGAATTTTCCTTGATTTTTAATTAATTTTTTTGGAAAAAAAAGCCTGATTAAAAATTGGGTATCAACAACCATCAAGTGTGGCCACCTCTTTCAATGACACTAGGCTAGGCTCTTCAGCCGCAAAAGCTGGATATCTCCACAATCTTATTTTGTAATCAATTGCTTACCATAATAGGAGATCATGTTTCTCGTTCTTTAACCACTTGAATCTTTTCAATATTCGAAATGGTTTCAACATGTTATGAAGAACGCGATTTTGATCATCGACTTTCCAAAGGGATCTCAACATTCAAAGGGGTTCTCTTAGATTACTCGCATGAGTGCATCTTTAATTTGTGAAAAGAGGCTAGATAATTAAATTGTTCAGCACTTGTTTATTCACTTAATAAGACAATGAGCAACACCATCGAGTCATTTTCAAATGATTCGACTCCAAATCATCACCCTCGATTCTACGAGGTTAGATCCGTCGATGTTGTGCCCGAATTCAGATAGCACAAATCTCTACTCAATAATAACTTACTATTGAATAATAAAGTCAATCACAACCGTAAATTGCCTTTGTTTATTTAACTTTAAATCCGTAATTTACTAAACATGATATAACAAAATCTTTATATTTCTTTTTCTATCTTATCTAATCTTATCCTTATGAGAAATCGGACGTCCAAACGCAACCTAAGTCAGCAATAATTGTTGAGCATGGACATGTGCCACATTTGCCACGTGGCAATCGCATAAGGACGGTAAGAATAAAATAAATTTTCAATCATTTAAATATAAACGGTAGAGATAGACCAACCAGCGAGGACTATTCCAACAACCGCACCAGGTTTCTCGCCATTAATGTATGTGCTAATGGCGGCAAACGGATAAGCGCAAACAATAAACAAAAGTCGTTGCTCGAATAGTTCGCACTCCGCGCGCAAAAGTCGTCGTCATTATCATTAACAAGACACCATTTTGTTCAAAGTTTAAGTAAACTGATGCATCTTTTATTCTAAAACAAGGGTAAAAGGAGAAAGAGAGAAAATAAAGAAAATGCTTTCCACTTTCCGCCGCCAGCTCGCCGCTACTGGAGAGATCTAAGAACTCTCGCTCCTGTTGGGCTTCGTCGAAACGTAGTCCTGAGGGGGTTAATCCAGAACAGGAGAACTCACTGAAAATCACGGACTAATTAGGAAAAGATCAAGCGAAAACAGCAGAAAGAATCGCAGTGATGAGTTACCTGACGAGACGCCTCGCTCGGGACCCAATCGTTCGTCGCGGGATTGCTCCGAAAACGGCTGGCTGGCCGTCCCAGCCGTTCCCGAAAAAACCGCTTTCGCACCAAACGGGGTACCCACCGCCGTTGTGGCGGCCTTCTCCGATCGCGCTTTGAACCCGCTTCCCGTCTGATTCAATCAAAAAGGGGAACCTCTAAGGTCAATCTCGATCGCTAAACATATGGAATTTTTTTTTTTTTTTTTTTGAAAAAGGAAGCTTGGAAGAAACGTAGACGTATGATTGATTGGTCGAGGGGTCGTTTTAATCACCGCGTGATTGCAGTTTGTCGATCGATTCCAGCTCTTTGTAATACTGGGTCTCCACCGAACTCGTCCTGCACGTCCGTCGAACCCGATCCCGCTGCGAGCAGGCCCTGATAAATATATTCTGACGCTCTCGAGTCTCGATCAGAGATCAGCAGACGCAAACACGGAGGGAACGGGAAAAAGACGAAACCGAAAGCAAGCTCGTGGATTCATCGTTACCTGTGGGGGATGGCCACTGGAAGAGATCTGAGCTTGTCGAGCTCGGGAATGGCGTGCTCGAAACTGCTGGAGGAGTCGACGGGGGATGATGATGACCAGTCGGGTTCGCTGCGGTTGGGCTTGAGAGGCGCCTCGGGGCCAAGGAATCGAACTGGGCTCGGACCTGATTGGCGATCTTCAGCTGCTCCTCCTCGTCCGGCACCTCGTCGCTGCGGCTCGGCTTCGTCACCATCGTCCACGACCCACCATGGTGTTTTTTTCTTCCAAGTTTTACCTGTTGCTTTCTCTTTGCTTTCTAAGGGATTTCGGGTCAAGGTTCTAATCTAAAGTGTGTCTTAGGGGCGTGCTTTTCAAAAACCGGGGGTCACTTGAAACGCTTCGTCGGACTTCAAAGCGAATGTTTCTGTGATTGATTAACTTTTTCACGAATAGGGATCGTACACCCAATAATTTTTCATGATGGTGGGTCGGAATTTGTTACCCTAAACTGATTATGAGCAAGCTTGGCAGAGCAACGTAAGGAAAGCTTGGCCAATGGAATCATTACGCAAACGAAAATTCAAGCTCTTTCCAGTGCGGGTGAGCCAGGACTATTGCACAGGATTGGTCTAGAAAAGTCAGGCCCCGATCTGTTCGAGGCCAACTTAATATGTGAAAAAGCCAGGTGATCCCAACGAGATGTGAGCGAGGAGGTGACGCGAGCACATCGTACATTTCTCGTTGAAAACCTACTAGCACTTTATTGAAGCGATGATTTCAGGGACCGGTTTCGCAAAATGAGACCGGAACCGCTCGACTCATTTCATGAGCTCACTCGCTCAGTCCGATTCCACAAGGGATTTATGGAACCGATTTATTTTACAGCAAGGATGCTTAGGTGATCTTTGAGGAGTTTTTTGTGCCAAAAACGCCGTTTAAATTGGGTCCATCTTCTACATTCTGAAACATTAGCTTTAACACAATCCACCTCAACTTTGTCCTGTGTTTCCAGGAATATGCTCAATACGATTGACAATGGAAATCAAGAAGCAACAAAGCATCAATGAGGACTGACCTTAAGGGTGTGTTTGTTTTCGAGGAAAGTGTTTTTCAAGAATTGAATTCCCGGATTTTGACATTTTTGGTTGGCCGAAAGTGATGAGTCAATGAAAATATCATATATAAATTTGGAAAAGTGAATTCCTCAATCTAAAGAGATGAAAATATTTTCTAGATTCTCTTCTTTTAACTTTTTTAATATTTTATTTTTTTAAAATATTTAAATATTTTTATTTTTATTTTATTATTTTGTACCTTTTTCTTTTTCTTTGACGGTTCGGTCACAAGCGCTGGCAAGCAAGCTAGAGCCTCACTCGAGGCCGGTGACTCGACGAGGTCATGCTCACCATGACTCACCGACCTTGTTAGATCTGACGAGGGATGAGCTCACTCAAGGCTAGTGAAGGTTGGCTCCCAAAATCTACCAACATCGAGCCTCGTCAACCTCAGGCGAGCTTGTCCCTCGCCTTTGGCCAGCTATCAGCTAAGCAAGAAGAAGATAGAAAAAAATTAAAAATAACATAAATAAAATGAAAATAAAGTGAAAATTAAAAATTGAAAAGATGTTCAATTCTTTTTGTAAAGTTCTCAAATTGAAATCATTTTTCAAATGAGATCCACATATGAATTAAAAACAAATATATGTAATATAGAAATGTATGTCTATGTGTGTGTACCGTTCCGATTTAGGTGGACGGTTCTAACCTAGAATTGGACTGATACTTATCAATTCCTATGACATCCCAAGGCGTTATCCCACTTACGATATCTATTTTAATATCTTATTACGTATATGATATAGAGGGCACATGAGGAATCTTAGAAAAAAAAATCGGCGACCATACCATCACTTATAAGTGCACTTCAACAGGCATAGGCACAATGCCTAAAGGGTATAGCCTTACTCATAGGGTTTGCTAATCCGTATTTATCATACAATCACAAATCTTAACACATAACAAGTACATTTGAGTTAATATATGTAGATATCGTCTAATTACATTGTCTTTCCATTAAACGAAAGTATAGAATACATTGGGAGGTCTACAAAAGAGGTAATATCTACTCCAAATTACTATCTACCGTTACCATCAATGTGCTCCAATGCTATCATCCATGTCCACTACTTCTCAAATGGCTAGCTTATCTGAAAAATGGTTAATCAACAGGAGTGAGCTGAAAACTTAGCTAGTGAAGCAACTAACTTAACATACTAAACCATCCATTCACCCCTTGACTAGGCCAGACTTGATGCCAACTACAAGCATGTATGAGACTCAACATTGGTACCACACATTGGGAAAATATGACTCTCACACGCATGAGCAGGGACATGACTCGCTGTTTAATTTCCATTTCATTACCAGTTTTCCATGGGACACATGCCATGCTTCTTGAGGGACACAGGTCTCAATTTCTTCTCCAAGAGACGTAGGCCTCAATTCTGAGGGATAGACACCTCAACTTTTTTGTCTATGGGACACTGACCATGGGAATCATGAGGGACATAAGCCTCAATTCCCTCTTATTTTAAAGCTTCTGAGGGACATAGGCCTTTGGTATTCTAATGAGACATAGGTCGTGGACTTCCATATTTCCCTTTGGCTCCCACGGGATATCATCTGAACACATGTGGATTTCAAATGTCCTCGTTGGGACATAGACCAACGGGATCCTCGATTCATTCCTCTCATTTATTCCATTCATATACAAACCAACCATCAATCAATCACACCATTCACATGCGCAATCGACTTTGGACACATCTATCACGACCTAAAAATCTAGTTTTCCAATCTTGAGTTAATGGATTACCAAGTTAATTAATTAAATTAGCTCAAATTCTCTAAAGTTCTACCGAATCGTGACTTTATGATTCAAGTGATTATCTTGCAAATGATTCTTAATTTTTCGAAGTAACCACTAATCATTTTTTGATAGGTTGATTAGAAACATAAGTAAACTAGTGGGAGAACTAAATTACTTCTACAAACCAAAGATTTTAAATTCGGGACTTTGTTACATTAATTTTTTAAATTAATATCATTTTGATACCAGTTTCCTGAAATTGTTTAATTTGAAAATTTTAATGAATTCTCACTTGAGGTTCAAAGGTACAATTTTGGGGCTTTCCTTTATAATTTTTTTTTTATTTTTGTGTAATTTTTGAAATTATAAATTAAAATAAAATTAGAGTGAACCGGTTTAAGATCATCTCAAAGGTTTTGGATTTAATATGCATTAGTCTAAAAAATTTTAAGAAAATCTTTTAACCCTAAGTCTACATCTTTTAAAAGTTAAAATGGATTCAAAAAGATTTTTTTCATTGAATGCAAATCATTAAATATGATTCTAGAAAATCCTATTTTTCTAAAAATGATAAGACATGGTTTTTAAGAAACCATATCTTGCTACATCTTTTTTGAATTTTCTTTGATTTGATGAGACAAATTTAAAAGATGAGCCATGAGAATCTCTTTTTTTTTTTCTAAAGTGCATTTAAATTAAAGTTGAAAATATTTTAAATTGAAAAGATAATTACTATTATTTCTTTTGAATTAAGTTTCGATCTAAAGTCTGAGAGATCGACCCTTAAATTTGAAATACCTACTATGGAAATAATTCTATCTAAAGCCTGATAAATAGATTTATCTTGCAAATTATAAAATTTTCCTAATCGATTACATGTTTAAATATCTTGAAAATATTTAATTTTAAAAAAATTATCAGAAGATTGCACGAAATTCCCAAAATATTCACATGAATCACAATCTTTCCAATTTAAGTGCAATATTTTTGGAAATATCCAATGTCCAAATTTCAAGATGCAATCTTATGCGTTTCACAGTAGGAGTCGATTTGTCTGCCTATGGACTCGATCAACCTGCAAGACTAGAGCAAAGGACTTCTTGGATGTAAGGGCTGTCACAGTGTCAGACCGCGCCACCAATCATCTTTTTGGTCGAGCGAGCGAGAATGTCACAAAAGCAAATGGCCAAAACAAAAGGATGATGGTCGCCTCAGTGTGCGGTACTTGGCAAAAACTGGAGCAAAGATATAGACTTCCGCGCGAAAAGAATTCGTTGGACTGGATTAACGGAATCTCAAGTGCACCCTTTGGTAATATGATCAAAGGATCACACCACCGACCCTTCTTATCTTCTTCTTCTTGCTTTCTCTTCTCTGCTGTCTGAGGATTGCCCCGTACTTTTCTCCTAGTGAGGCGTGCTAAAAAAGAGAAAAGAAGGAAGGAATCCTTCTGATTTTTCCACAAGATCAACCTCCTCTGCCTTTTCTTTTCCCCTCTCCCTCTATGCTTTTTCTTTTTTCTCTCTAACCTCACGTAGATCTCTGATTTCTCTGAGCTATTGTGGATGTCCCACCCTCAATTCTGTCCACAAGTGGCCTTTTATAGATAAATCAGCCTAGGGTTTCTTTTTCTTTGCTAATGTGATGGGTTTCACTTTTGCTCAATATGGACTCCGCTGACTTATAAATTACTGCCACATGATTACTACGTGGACTTGACCTTGTTTTGCAATCTCATGGACTTAGTCCAAAATTAAGCACAAGACCAGGCCTTGAGGCCCTAAAATTTTCAGCCTTCTCTCTAGCCCTTCGTTGGCCGAATTTTAAATGAGGTTAGGGCCATCGATGCGTTCACTTTAAGTCCGTTTCCACTGTCGGTCCAATAAAAAAAATGCAATGCGTGGTTAATAAAAATTAAATATGAATGATGAATTATTGTTTTGGTAGAAATTAAAATTTAACTCCTGATTTTTCATGCAAAATAAATTATTATGAAAAAATAAAAATTTAAGTGTTAACAACGTTAAGCAATACAATCAACCACGCGCATACTTTGATACTTTCATGCAATGCAAGTAACACTACTGTTTGACAACCCAAAGCCTTAATCGACAAGCAAGGGCTGACCCACCACCAGGACACATGCAAGACCACCATGGTACATATACCCATTTTGAGACCCAAATTAGGCTCGACGCTTGTCACGTCCCGCCCCTCTTGAGCGACCACGCGACAGGACCTCCGATCCGCGAGCCTCGTCGAATGGCCCAACAGACCTGTGATCGCCCAGGAGAACATCGCGGCCAAACGACGGCTTAACGAAACGCAAGCGAAAGCATCTACTCAACTCCCGACAAACAAACAAGCAGGTAGATAGCTGACAGTAGCCAATTCAAAGTTATAAACATTATAACCTGATTATAAATAAGGGGCACCATGAACAAACTAATCATATATATATATATAAGAACTAGTTATGCACAGTACAAATATACAGGCTACCAAAAGAAAACTCGCCCCTGCGATCACACGCTCCAAAAATGATGCTCGGTCGCTCCTACTCAAAAAGGGACAACTACAGAGCCTTACAACCCTAGCCTGACTCGGCCCTGCTATCCTCGGAAGACGGTAGCTTCTCGGGATCGGACTCGTCAGACTCCTCTGGTACGAGCTCAGCTGCCAGCTGCGCCGCGTCAACAGGGTCGACCTCGTGGCCGTCGATCTCCATGGGCCAGTACTCTGCAGGCTCCTCCTCCATCGGATCTGGGTCAATGACCTCACCTCCAAAAGTCGCAGGGTCTACCACCCCGTACTCGTCCTCGCTCTGTACCTCTATGTCCATGCCTGTGATAGGCCCGCTAAAAGCTAAGGCTTGTCTCTCGTACTAGGCCTCGAACCTCAAGGGCTCCAAGAACTATCCACCCTCGTCAACCTATACTATACATTCTACTCGCTTATACACAGTATCACCGGGGCTATGGTATAGGGATTCCCATCTCTCTATCTCCTTAGGTTCTCCAAAAAGCACACCTAAATTCTCCATTGCTAAGGTCGTGGATCTGAAAGGCGATCAGCCGCAAGTGAGTCTAATGACTCAGTGAGTAAACATACAGATAAAACAGATGGTCATGCGTATGTGAATAAGATCAAACAGGCACAACATGAATAGATACCTCATACTACATCAAAATCATTCAATATAGTCTATCGACTCACGCAGTTCAATGTCGAATCTAAACACACTACACGCAAGGTATGCTATCTCAGAGTTATATTAATTCAATCTTGTCTCCACAGTTCTCACACCCGCGCATAAAGCGCCACAGGCCGTGCCTCGAGCCCACGCATAAAGCGTTCACAAGTTGGCACCTTATCTCTCCAGCTAGCCCGTGCCGTGCACGCTCAGGCGCCCTCGGCAAGCGAAGAGACTGCAAGCCGGAACTGCGACACCACCCGTTCTTGTACCGATCTCATCGGTCGAGCCATTCTCACCCTTATCGCTCCAATTCTCGTGTCGGTCCCGTCGGCCGAGCACAAACTTGATCTCAACTCGAACGACTTGCCAATCTCATATATCATGCTAGGTAACTCAGCATACTCATTTAATGCTTTCAAATGCATAATTTCAAGCACGACAGTCATTAGTCAGGCAATCAGTCATAAACAATCGACAATGTATCACTAAGCAAACCAGCAAACTCAGTGTCGTTCTCATAACTTACTAACACTCGTGGAAACTAGCTTTGATACAGAGGAATTTCACCTCTAATTCACGTCGAACAAATCGCGAATTAACCATGATATACACGCATGTACACAATTAAAGGTATGGGTGCCGATTAATCCCGTATTTCTAAATTTTAGTCTACAATAAATCATCTAGGTCTCCCACATGCACCATAGTCTATTCGGTCACCTTGTGCACCTCAGTATACTCATATTTTTGTTCCCAATTAGTCACAACAGAACAGCAAGTTTATAAACAAAAATTTCAACAGATTACACTTGGAACAGAACCGGTTTTGATGCCCCATTTATCACCGAAATTTTGGACAGCCTCTCCTCTCTAACTTGTCATCAAATACCCACTAAATGACAGTGCAAATAGGCTCAAACTTGGCACCGAATACATATAGCAACACAACAACAAAGTTCAGCAAAAATTCGTAATAACCAATCAAATTTTTAGTCCAATAACTATCCAGAATTTCGGTCATTTGGCAAGTTAATAACCCAACTAATCATCCTTACTTGCTCTACAACATATCAGGTAAGTTTACTCACAATTTGGCGGCTCGGAAGGGCCGGAAAAAGGGGAGAAACCAGCCAGACTTGGACTGATGCACACCGGCGGCAGATTTGGACCCGAGAGAGAGAGAGGGAGAGAGACGGCCGGCTTGGGCTGGTCCCGAGCAAGAAGAAGCCGTCCACGGTGGCAAGGGGAGGTGGATGAAGGCTGTTGGTGGTGGCGTGTGGCCGGTGAGGGCCGGCTGCTGCTCTGGCAGTGCAACAAGAGAAAGAACCCGAGAGAGACAAAGAAACCGAGAGAGAGAGGTAATGGGTGAGCCGGCCAAATGAGGGAGAGAGAGATGGTAAACCACGTTATTTATTTTATTTTATTTTATTTTTGCTTCAAACAGGAGAGAGAGAGAGACAAGAGTGGCCGGTCAAGAGCTTGGCTTGCAAGCCAAGGGCAAGCTTGCTCTCCAAGTTTGGATGAAAAGTCAACTAACAAGCCAATCAAAGCGTGCCAAGTGTCATGGTGGGTCATGGTTGCCAAGAAGTCAAATTGCCAGCCAATTAGATGAGGACAAGTGGCGGCGTAGGTGGATTTAATTGATTTAATTTATTGGCGAAGAAACGGGACCCGGCGACTCGACCAGTAGAGCGAATTTTTGGAAATTGCAAATTTACAGTCAAAACGAAGCAGATGACTAGACGATCTCAAATCTAGTGTTTAAACTCTCTAAAAACTCATTGATTAATTTCTAAGGAACTGAGAGCTAACCGGGGGGAGGGGGGGAAACGGTCATTTTCTCTTGTTGCCTCCTTCTTGGCACTCCACACCAATTTCAACACTCTGGAGCTCATTGCGATGTTCAATCCACTTATTGCAAATCCCTAAGACCTTCGACTGCCCTAAATCAGAAATCCGTTTCGTGGCCACATTCATTGACTCGCGACTTTAGCAAACGCTCAGGCCAACGGGCGGCGGATAGGAGATACGCGTATCGACCGTCAGGTCCACGTACTTTAAATCCTAAATCGCCCTTTCCTTTTGGTTAGCCATCCCGAGGTGATCAATCTCGATTGAGATCCAACTAGAGTGCAAGCAATGAAATACATCCATTCTATTTAGATATCTGAAAAAGGATCGAAAATCCAGGGCGTTACACTAAGCATGTGAGTGAGTGTGGTAAAGTGTGTTTGAGATAGTTGTCTTGATTAGTGGGTTTTGAGCTACTTGTTTGCATTGAATTTGAGTAATGAGATGAATATCCATCGATCAGTATCCCAATGTGATTGATTATATGTCTGCCTTATTCAAATGATACCCCATGGGAGTTTGAGTGGAAGTCAGGAAGTTCACAACTTGTGTCCCATTGGAATAGAGCCCCGGAGTAGGGGAGTCGAGGCCTGTATCCCTCGGATAAGTTGACGCCTGTGTTCCTCAAGATTTTCATGGACGAAAAATTGGGGTAAAATCTAGAATTGAGGCTTGTGTCCCTCTTGTAAAATGAAAGCGAAGTGGAAATTAAAGAGTATTTGAGTATTCATGTGAATATGGAGTCACTTGCATGAGATGTGTGGCGTCGTCTTGAGTCTCATACCCATTTGATCTTGATGTTGAATCTTGCTTGATTGAACGATGAATTGCTTGTTAGCCTATGAGTTATTTGTTTAGTGCTAAGCTTTTTATGACTCACTCTTGTAGTCGAACTGTTTTTCTAATAATTAGGCATGTCCATTCCTCCTACTATCCTTACTTTATGTTATGGTATGCCTGTAAAATTTGAACATACATGGGAAGACTACCATGATCTTAAGTTTCTTGGCGAAGAATTTTAGCTTTTGATTTTAGTGCTTTGGGTTGATGTGGGAATGTCGGATGTGTTGATTCTACTCCGTTTCATATCGTCGTTTATGAGAGAGCCATCTGGCCATCTATTTGGCCATTAACTTTGGTGTCATCCGATGATGACAACCACGGTGCAGCATAGCAGTAGTGAGCAAGTTAGTAAAGAAGGGACATGAACATGTAGGCTTTTGATGATAGACGTAGTAGTGACACTTTTTGGTTGGGGCTGCGGAGTAGTTGGTTATGGATGGGGATGGTGTAGTGGGAGGAAGACATTAGTGTAATGATGGAAGTTATATTTTGATGTTTCCTAAGTGTTTGCTTAAGAACTCGGATGTAATGATAAAAGACTTAGCTTACACACATACATAGGTATGCTTATAACCCTATATATGGCCGACCTTGATGCATGCATGTATGTATTGCTAGTTTTTATGATAATGAATGTCTCCATAAGGAATTCTTCTACTACGCTTCATGCATGCCTGCCTGATAATATATATATATATATATATGTGCATATATATATATATACATATACAAATATATGTGCATATATATACATATACAAATATATGTATATATATTGTCGCGACCTAAAAATCGGTTAAGACCTCAGGTTAATAGATTATCAGGCTAATTAAGTGACTAACCTAATGCAGACTCTCCTAAACCCTGCCAATTCACAACTTTGATTTATTCAAGCAATTTAGAATTCGGAGTCGCCACTAACCATTTTTGGCAAGTTGGTTAGATACCTAAATAAAAGTAGGAGGACTATTTTATTCCTACGCACCAGATATTAAATGCTCGGGGATTTGATTACGCTAGTTAACTGAAACTAATGCCACTCTCGGTACCTTAATTCTATGAAAACCTAGGTTCGGCAACTCAAGCTTGATCGATTTTTTTTTAAACCTTTCAGATGGAGGCCTTTTTTTTTTTATTTATTGTTTTTACTTTTTTAGAATGGATACAATGCATGACATGCAATGACTAACCTATATGCCGAATTTATGTGAGTAAATTAAACATGCAAGATGACGTCAAATTAATGCAACACTTAAGGCAACATGCAGAAAGTCATGCACTTTAAATGAAATAAACATGCAAAGACTGTATATGCACGCAAAGATTCTAATTAACCTAAATGGCAAGCAATTTTTGTTCAAGCAATTAAAAAAATACAAATTAAACTATCCTAACATGAGTATTCTAAACATGATACTAATGACATGCTAAATGTCATGGTAAAAATAGAAATAAAATATGACATAGACATGCAAATATGAGACGCAAAAATAACGATGCCAAATATGATATGCATGATTTTTTTAACAAAAAGTGGATGAGGGACTAAATGATACTTGAAAGTATGCGTGGCACGAGATAAAGATATTCATGACATGCAAATGATTTATTTATTTTAAAAAAAAGGGAATGCAAGATTAGTGATATTCGAAGAAAAAATATGAAAGATATGCAGACAATATTTAAAATGTGCATGAGGGTACGCCAGATTTCCTTGCGATTTTCCTTCTCTCTTTTAAGCACATTTTTTGGCTAGATTAAGGATATCTTGATTTGATCTTCTTGATTTGATTCTCTTAACTTTATCCTCCTAAAGATTTAATCAGATATAATTTCTAAGAAACTACATCTTTCTAAATTTTTTAGGAATTTTAAGTCTATTAGAAAGTTCAAATCGCACAGGATATCCATCAAGTAAATCAAGCCCTTTCTATCTCATTTTTTTTTAAAAAAATGATGATGCCTAAATCTAAAATCGGCTTTTGAAAGATGACGAACCGGATCTAAATGGCAATAGATCGGGTTGGTTATCTTTTCTATTTTTTTTTATTGAGAAATTCATATTCTCAATTTTGGTCACAAAAGACATGTAATTTGATGATCATCTATAGGCATATGAAAGCTTCAATCAAGAATTCACATATTTGCAATAAAGGGATAAAGAAATTACCTCTTATTGAAAAAAAAAAAATCTGCTGCTGAAGCAAATTTTGAACGCTAAGCAATCCTTTTGAATCGAATCGTCAAGGAAATTTATGCACGCCTTGGAGGATTTGACAGGGTGAAAACGCAGCAACTAATTTGCGTCTGTAGCATACCCGAGCAATGAGTATTTTGCACTATTTCTAATACTGTGCAAGATAACCTTTCCCCTTTGAACCTAGAGGATCGAGATCAGATGGTGCTGGATGTCTCAGTGGTGTCTCTTAGCTCCTTTGGTGAAGACATGGGGTTAACCTCTGCAGAGACTATTCTCGATTTTTGCTCGTCGAGACTTAGTGGATTGATGTCATGGTTATATGATCCCGAAAGAAAAACAGAAACTCTTGATATAGACAAAGTCAACCTCCACTTTTTGACTGACCTGTCCACTGGCATGCTACGCCTGCAACTTCTTGGATCCCATCTGGATAAATGCAAAAGAAAAACCTCTCCTTTCTCACCTCTCTCCTCAGTGCTCAATTTTGCGTTAGTTTTTCTGCAGAAAATAGCTTCGCCAAGAGGAGCAAAAAGGTTGATGGTAGCAGCTTTGTGACAGCAATGCATGTCAGGCAGCAGCTAGGCCAACGCAAGGATCGTTGGATGCTAAACAGGAACTCTGGAACTGAGCAGACCCATTGAGCTGAGCAGAGAGTGCCGGGAGTGAATGCCGTAGTACCCTCGGGACAGGGGGCTGGAGCCGTCGGGACACGAGCAGAAGCGATGTTGGACTAGTGTAGTGGCGGTGGAAGGCGAGTAGAAGCAGCGAGCGTTGCGATGAGTTGGTGTCGCTAGGGGAGGTATTGTGGCCCAAAAACCAAACTCTCTCCTTCTCTGGATGGAACTTCTTTTGCACGAAACCTCCCTCCTCTTTTCCTTACGTCTGCTGCCCCTCTTTTACAAGCACCAAAGAGCAAGTTCATATCCAAAATCTCCCTCTAATAGATGATCTTTCTGTTTTTGCCCCTTCCTCAGTTTGTTATAGGAGAGAGAAAACGTCAAAGAGTGGATTTTTTTTTCTCCTCCAATGGTTTGTCCAGATTTTTTAGCTAACAGCACAGCGAAAGGGGAGGCAGTTTCAACTTCCAAAGCAAGATGTTCCCGTCTCACTCTTCTATCAAATCAAAAACCAATTTCTCACAGAACTGGCAAATTTTTGCTTCAAACATGGCGACAAATTGAGGTGACTGAAAAAGTTAGTAAAAAATTTAGGTGTCAACATATATACATGTACATATTCATATACATATGCATATACATACATACAATATAAAATGTAAGCCCAATAAACACCGCAACGTCTTGGGCGATCACAAGGGCGCTACATCATCACCGTCCAAAGTCTCTCCTCCGTTAAGCTCACCTATGATATTCTTATAAGCTGAAGCTATTGTATCTGGACATGAAGTTCTATAGCCATGTATTCACGAACTATTAATGCCTAACATTTATGCATCTATTTTACACTAGCTATTTGTCTAAGAATTCTCCTTTGAAATTATCATTAATATAATCATTTATGTGAAATTGAGTCAATTAAAGTTTCTAAAACTTCTTGAACTTCCCACTAGAATAAGGGATCACAAATAATACAAAGATCCCATTATCTTGCAATCATTAAAAAAAAAAAATGGCATAGAATGATTGGAATTAATACTCAAATAATACGTGTATCAATTGCAGCCAAAATGCACAATACAAAAATACAAATAGCAAGTACGTCAAACTATATATATACTATCAATAAAATATGCTCTACACAATCTCTATGTAGTTATCCACATGTAAGCCATCTTTTGTATTTTCAATATAAAATAAAGATAAAATACTCCAAAAAAATGCCAAAAATACATGTATAATGAGTTTCATATGTATTTTTGTAACTTAAATATATTAAACATGTACAAAACCTACACCAAATTGAAGATAATTTCAAAACGGACACATCTTACCTTGCACGCCCCAAACGGAGCTCATATGCGCTTCCATCCGCTAGACAAACCTTGTAGGTTGACTGGTCAACGGTTGGTCAACAAGGTCAATGTTGGTCATAATTAGGGACCAAATTGCAATTTTCAAAAAAGTTTAGGACTTAATTGAAAATTTCAAAAAATTTAGGGACCTAATTGAAATGTTTAAAAAAAACCTTAGGGGCTTATTACAATTTTTAGAAAGATTAGGGACCTTATTGCAAATCGAGTCGAGCTAGAATTCGGGTCAAATCCGGGTCGAGTCAAATCGAGGCCCAAGTTCGGGTCTGGTCGCTAACATCATCTGCACATCAGCATTGATGTCAGTATGTGTGTTTGGCATGGTTAGCACACATGTGCTACACGTGGCGCATAAGAGCGCGGACACTTCCTCTGGTGTGTGTCAGGTGCTTGCGGCCTTCTCCCATGTCCTCCGGCAATGATTGACCTACCAAAATTCTCGTATCAATGAGACAAAACCGATGGTATATTCAAACCCCATTTTCACTTGGAAAAATCACACGTAAAGGCAATGTTTCGCCACAACGTCGATTGGCCCTCTCCTGTCGTGGCATGTGATAACTCTACAAAAGTAGAGTTAAAGTGCTTCTAAAATGAGGACAATTGATTTTGTCGTTCGAGTTTTATTTAGTTTTCTTGTGTTTTTGCTTTATTTTAATGTTTTGGTTGTGGTTAGATGATTTTTTTTATATTAATCCTCATGTTTTCATGCTCGAGTTTCTCAGTGCGGTCTTGCTATGTGCAGGTGTGATGAGGAAGAATGAAGTGAAGAGCATCAGTGAGAAGTTTTGAAAAACTGCAGCCTTATAGTCGCTGAAGACAGAACCGAGATGGATGCATCCGCCTGGAAGACGGACGTGTCCATCTGCAATCTGTGGCCGTGTACAGAACCGAGACGGATGCATCCGTCTGAGGACGGACGCATCCATCCGCACGCAGTCAAATATGCGCGACGGGCGATTTTTCCCTTGTTGCTACGGCATGAAGATCTTATCCTATTAGAATATTCTGTTTTGATATTTTGGGATTTGGTTTTCTTATTTTAAGGGCTAAAAGAAGATTATTCTTGGAGGATATCTTAGGAAAATCTTAGGGGGTTTAAATAGGAAAGAAGAGATAACCCTAGGGGGATCATCTTTTGGAGCGAACTTCTGCTGGAGTGCGGCATTCTGGACGGGGAGGAAGAGGAGAGAACACGTGGAGTGACGGCCTAGGGTTTTCTGGACGAGAATCGAGACCAAAGGAGGCTATCTTCAGTCGGAAGACCGGAAACAAGAAATATACCACACTCAATAAACAATCCTTTTCTATTTTCTTATGTCCGGTTTTCCTTCTATGTTTTCTTCTAGAACCGCGATATTTGATATATATATACCCCATTCATGACTAATTTGTTTTTTTCTTCCTAGGACTATGACGGAACCTCGTGCGTTCCTATGAATTTCATGAACTCGTTTTGCTTGATGTTTTTATTGGAAGGTTGGGTCGAAATTGATTCCTCCATTGCTCATCATTGTGAAGAAGAGAGGGTGGGGAGGAGTCTCCCGGTCGACCTCTGCTTTGTCCGACAAATCGAAGAA
>JAGVVM010005592.1:0-14807 GCA_019149425.1 Psidium friedrichsthalianum | reverse complement strand
GCCTGAGCCGTCCGATGCGTTCGCGGGGTTGCCTCGGGCCGTAGATGATATGTCCGCTGTCTTTTCACCTCCGGGTCTTCGTGGGAATCCGCCCTAAGTTGCCCTGGCTCAGTTACGTTTTTACCCCCGGATCGGATGGGGAATTACTCGCCCCCGTTCGACCATAATGATGAGATGCTCCTGTAGCGGCCAACGCCCTGTCGGTCCATTTTGAACATGACTTGTGCACGATCACCCTTGCTTTCATGATCCGCAATCATGAGCCAGAGATAATGGGTAAGGATGAGAATGATTTTAAGATAGGATTGGGAATCCAATCGGTAGAAAACGATCCCCCTCCAAGAGTATGCATGGTAAATTTTAAAAATTTAAAAATTAGAGAGCCAATTTCAATAAACAGCTTCAAAATTTCGGACTAAATTTGAAACTTGGAACAAATTTTTATTCTATTTTATTTTCACGCAATCCTACGTTATTTCATAATATTTAATGACAAGTATGGAATCTAAAATCACTAATCGAAACTTTCATTTCTATGGTATTAATCTTTTTTAAGATATAAAAAATATTAGGACAAAATTGAGATTGGTTAGTTGATAATCCTTTAGAAAATTAGGTTGCATGTTTAGGCTTAATACCCTAAAAAAAACCTCAAATTTCAAATCTTGTCCCAATTCTACCTTTTGTCTAAAAAAAAATCGAATTTTAGATTCAATCCCAATTTTATGCAATTTTTTTATCCCATAAAAAACCCAAACTTCAGGTAATGTCCCAATTTTACTCTAATTTTTTTGTCCTATGAAAAACTCCCAAAATTTAGGTCTTGTTCCAATTTTACCATCTTATCCCAATTTTTCCCCTAAACAATCTCATAAAATAATCACAAACTTTTACTTGAATCTTCCCCTAGCCTCCATCCAAAATTTCTCGTTGACAATCGAGAAATGAAAAACCCTCAAGCACAAGCTATTTGAGCGTCCTGAGCACAAGCTCTCTGACTACGAAAGAGGGAACATTCCCAAGCACAAGAGATAGAAGACCTAGCGCAAAACCACTAAGGGCAATTTCGACAAAGGATTAATGGAAGTGGATTTATAACCCAAATAAAAGTTAGTGACTTTTACGAAGCAAAAAAATTTGAGCGAAATTGAAACTAGACCTAAAGATGATATTTTTTTTTACGAGACAAAAAAATTAGGGTAGAATTGTTACTAGACCTAAAATGGATATTTTTTACGAGACAAAGAAATTTACAGTAAAATTGAGACTGAACCTAAAGTTGCAGATTTTTTATAAGAGAAAAAAAAAAGAATTTCCAGTAGAATTGAGACTGCACGTAGAGTTGGAAGTTCTTTATGAGACAAAAGGTAAAATTGGACTAAAGCAAAAATTTAAGTTTTTTGTAAGATATTATGCTCGTATATTTATGCAAGAATACGCGTATTTTGCTAAAAAAAAAAAATGCAAATCTCTCGTACAGATATCCTATGACGTATTTTTTTTTTCCTCGATACCGGTCTCTTGTTGCTTAGTTTGACCTAAACAGTCTTGTATTTTATTTTAATATCATGAGATTAACTTGGCTTCCCCGTGGATCATTGGTGTAGCAGGATTTCTCGCCAAAGAGGGGGCGAAATAGACATCTTACGAAAACAAATCATCATTAACTGACCAACTTCATTGGAATAATACGAAATGGTAGGAATTCGTGGTAAAGAGAGACAAAAGCAATTATTAACATTACACAGTTTCCTACGTTTTCTTTTGCAACAACAGCCGCCCTATTCTCTCTCCTGTTTTCCTAGATTCTATTATGAATGCCTGGTCTAGGCCTAGCCTAGGAATCCAAAGGAATTATTAAAAAAAAAAAAAGCTGCTGCTAATGGTAATTATTTGCACAGTTAATAACTAATCCAGCCTCCCATAATTAAAGGGCAACCCTTTGATCCGCAATTATTAGCGTGATTAAGCCGCCTCCTTTGCTTTTCTCTCACGGCCAAGAAGGGGAGAAAAGCAAAAAAATTTTCTTGCACTTTCCTGAAAATGGGGAACTACTCCAAGAAAAGCGCACTTGGTTCAGTCGCGATTGTAATGCGGACATGTTTATCTTACCAAACCCAGCTTATGATCAACTCAAATCCGTCTTAAGTAATCGCAGCTCGATAAGTATCACCGTTCATCCTCCTCAAGTCGACATCGGTAAGAGCGTGCAGGAGGACCCGATAGGTTGGCGCTACATTGGGGTTTCTGAAGTAGATTCTCGTGTTTGTATGTCAAATTGCGTTGCGTGTAGAAAATAATTTAAAGTAGTATCACAAAAAAAATCTCAAATTGATACATCCGTAGTAAATTTACCAAAATTATATTTTGGTGAGTGTGTCCATGATAAATTTGTCCTAAATTGATTTTTATACCAAAAAAAATCTCAAATCGATACACGTACGACAAATTTACTTTACGTTAAATTGGGTTAATACCACGAAAACCTCCAAATCAATACGTCCGTAACAAACAAAATGTGAAAACCCTAAATTGGTACATTCATCAACTACCACGTGTCATCCAACTCAAAAATTTGATAGTTAGATTTGATAAAACTAACAAAAGATAAATTTGTCATGAGTGTACCGGTTTTGAGTTATGTATAGTCAAAAAAATTGTCTTAGATAAATTTGTTTAAGGTGTACCGGTTTGGAGTTTTCCATGGTATTAACCCTAATCTAAATGGGTTTCGTGAGCGACCGTTAAAAAGCCAAATAAAGAAAGAACAGTCGTTATGTCTCTCTCCTTTATCGGTATATGGGCACGATGAATACGTTATCTGGCAATTGTGATTAGTGTCGAACTACATTACGCGTCGGCGATAATATAGAAGGATTTCGTGAGCGCCCACTAGAGAGCCCAAATAAAGAAAGAATAGGTACCGCGCGTCTTCTCCTTTAGCAGCCTCTGGGCAATACCAATACGTTATCTGTCAATTGTGATCAGTATCAAACCGCATCACACGTCGGCGATAATGCGAAAGAGGGTTTTTCTGAACGCCCCGTTAAAGAGCCAGATAAAGAAAGAAACGGGGCGTTATGTCTTTCTCCTCGAGTGGTCTCTAGACACAATCAATGCGTTATTTGGCAAATTATGATCGCGCTAACTCGAACTGCGATAGAACAAAAAGAAAGAAGGAAGCGGTGGGGGAGAGAAGATCGTTACTTTTCTTGGAAAGATGGAGAGGGGGTTAACAAATTAGAAATGAATGGCGAAGGTGGGGTCAAATCGAAACGAAGACGGAAAAGGGGGGCCAAAAAGTCAAATTAGAATGAGAGGTGATAAAGGTTGGGAAGAAGGAGAAGCGACAGGACATGATGATGCACTAATTACGACAGAGGGGGGGTGTGGCGGGGGACATGATGTCGGGTGATGATTGATTGTCCCCACGCACGCGTGCTAGCTGTCCCACGTGTCTCCCCACAGTATTCCAACCAATAATTTCCCCAATTATCTAACTCCTTTTGTTCCTAATTTTTTTTCCCTGCCTCTTTTTTATCCTAAGAAAAAAAAAAAGTCATTTTACACGTAAAAGAATCGTACCTAACTTCCCTGATAAAGTTGAAAATTAAATAAAGCAAATAAATTTAAAAGGCGAATCAACTTGAAAGACCCTGAGGCTCGCCCAATCTAAAAAGACGATTGATTTGTCATAACATAAAAAGCACATGCGGCGGCCTATCACCGAATCTCGCATCAACATCGACGATGAACACATACCAAGATTTTATTATCTAATAACTAAGGCTTTTGCTAAAAGGAGGTGCCCGCTTAAGTTCAGCGTCCCCAACACCATCATCTTAGAGAGACAATAACAACATCACGGGTTGAGAAAGCACGGGAAATGCCTTGTAAATCTCAAATCGAATTCTAAATCGGAATAAAAGAGCGCCAAAATCTAAAAATAGCTTTAAATCGGAGAGAAGACTTACAAAAAGAAATATTAATTGATCGTAAAATTATTTTTAAATAAGCCGATTGCTGAAACGGTAAAGGAATTGCGCACGAGTAAATGGAGCAAACATCGAAACCAGAGCGAACGAGCAGATTCTGAATAGCAGATTCTTTTGAGGATCTTTCATTTTAAACTTTTGAGCTTACTGGACAAAATCTTCCACATGGAGAAAGTCGACGTGAGTTTTGGGAGGAGTTTTTTTTTTTTTTCCTATTTCATTTATCTTTTGTCTTTTCATTTGCCCTTTAAAGGACGCGCGAGTGAACTTGGCCTAATCTTTTCCTTTGCGTGCAAAGAAAAATTCTTCCATTCGCGACCCGACCTGCATGATCCGATGTTACTTCCCAATACAATATTTCTACATGTTAATTGCCTGAACTAAATATTAGAAGAAAAAAGAATGATGCGATTAATTTTTTTCATTTCGGAGATATCTCGTTAACATCTTTATTTTCGAATAAAATAAACTTAATAAGTGCCTCGGGGCACTCGCTGAAATATAAACACCCATTCAATTATGTCAACTTGTGGCTTTCGAAATTACCTTCTTACCCCTGACTTCAATGAGTGAATCTCCATCGTGGATTCCTATAAAGACATGAATAAAATCATTCACCTATCTCGTTTTTAAGCTCCATTATTGATTTTAATTTTTCAGAAAAACATCGATTCCATTACGATATTATCAACAAAGAGCGATATTATCAGCTTATCAAGAAAAATTAATAGCCACCACAAATTCGTGACAACCCGACAATTATGAGAAACAAATGGATATATTGTAAAATGATCGATTGCCCTTGTTTTGGAGCTAAATCAAAGGTGACGAGATGACTCTCGACAAATGCTGAACATGAATAATATCTCCGGCGTTCCGAAAGATACTCGATAAATGAAAAGCCGAAAATTCACGGAAGATGAGAATTCGCTCGAGATTCGAGAGGCTGACTCTTGAATTTTCAAATGCAACACCCTTCATCTAAAAAAAAATGTTTATTTTATAATACACAGTGCATCATGAAAAGGGGAAAAAAATTGTAAAGATGAGACACGACATGGTGGTGTGCACAGACTTTTGTTTCGAGCTTCTCGATCTAACTGGTTTCCGGAACACCCCCCCCCCCCCCCCCCCCCACCCCCCAAAAAAAAATTTCTAACTTGTAATTTTCTGTTTTTTTTTAATTAATGGATCCTACATGGCTCATCATTCTCAATGCGACCCGACCCGGACAGCGAACCACACGTGCGCACTCCATCTCTCTCCCCCACCCACCCACACGAACGCTTCGTCAAAGCTTCTTTCTTGCATCTTTGCTGGATCCAGTCAACGGTCAGACCGGCCTAGCCGGTAGCCCCACGCGCGGGGGAGGACTATCCAACGGGTTGGGAAGGGAATTAACAAGGGCATGATCGCAACCTCCTGCTAAATCACCAATTATCTTAATCCTACAACTTAATCATTATTGGGACGAGAGAGAAGAGCACACGCGCGCAATTAGGGTGGAATTTCTCGCAAAGATTTATAACACGAGAAAGAGACATTAGATATTGTTTCTTAATGTGTCCTTTGATGTGAATGCGATCGCAATCGCGAGGGAGGGAAGGGGTGGAAGAAGGCACGAATCTAATTTTATTATCTTCCTTAGAATTTGACTTCGTGATAACGATCACGATCCCAATAGAGACGGACATGATCTATAATCGAACTAGCATTAGTTCGATCTGCTATGTTGAAGGCGTAGGTCAATGTAGATAAGTTTTTAGGGTATCGGTCATGCAAATCGTGTCGGAAATTAATGAATTAGAATGACGAACTTTCCTAATAATATTTCCTCGAAAACACTCATGGGTTGGATTGAGAAATGGGAAGGGGCGGCCGTGCATGTGCCAAATAATTGTGGGGCCTTCGGATCTGCCCATGTGACCGGCCGAGCTGGTCGCCATGTGGATTTGTTTGGCTTCTACAAATCCATGCTTAGGTCCTCATCACATATAATTAATTAATCTACTCCGAGTTAATTGTACACGGACCACACGTGTGCGTACCGATGCATACTAGCGTCAAGGCAATATATATATATATGTTGATTGTAGAACAAAACGAAATAATATTACCCTAAAGAACGGGTTACACGTGTGGACACTAGGACGTCTCTCGTTGGATGTGCTCTTTTGAAGTGATTAAAAGTTTCTCTCGATTTTAAACGATATCGCAATCGCAAAAATGGAAGTCAAATTCAAGAATCGAGATTGTCGAAATCAGCTCAAGATCAATAACTTAACTACTTCAATTTTTCGAAAGGGCATATCGAGTAACTGGTGATCTAAATGTAGTGCCTCCCCTAATCTTTTACAAATATTTTTCGAGTAAGGCCCTTATCTAGGTTCAACGTCTCACCAAAGCCAAGTGGGTCATATTGGCTTAATTATCATCACAATCCAGTTAAGGAAGAATAATTAATCTGCATATCATGTTTACATCATTTGCAATGATTCTTCATTCCAGAAAGCACGTGGATAATGAATAATCTGTTCGGGACATCATGATTAGAGCTTTACTTCTTGCCTCATCGCATCATTTAATTTAAGGGTGAGCGATTTCAGGTCCGTACAGATTTCTCTTTAAAAACTAAAATTTATTTATCAAAACAGGTTCCTCATTTTTAGAACCTATAACCTATCTTACATATCCTAGAACCTATCATATCACAGGTTTCAGGATTAATTTCAGGTTTCACCCAGGTTTCACATATACTCTTCATTGAGCAATTGCATAAATTATCATCTTTAATGAGCACAATTTGCTGTTACAATTGATTGACCGCAATTTTTATTTAGACACACGAATAAAATAAGCATTAACAAATAAAGTCTTGGTCGTAAATATTGATGGAATGGAAGATCAAAAGATCAAACTAATGGTTCCGAATTACACAATCATTGGCTCATGGACTACTGCAGATCCCATGAAGATATATACCAAGAAAACATAAGAACTTATTACATGTTCCGGTTCCACTAACCTGGCGGAATAGGTTCCCCAATTTTTGAAACCCGTAAACCATTCTGCATACATTGAAATCTGAAACTTGTACCCCATTGGTTCGGTTCCATGTTCTACCTCAAACCCTACTCACCCCTAATTTAATCGCAAAATTATGGCAAGGAATCCCTTAAGATTCAGCAATTCCTCTCTCTTTCTGTAGTCGAGGAGTGGCATCCGCTAGGGATTTTCGTTTTTTTTCGAAAAAAAAAATGGGAAAAGCCGATAACATTCTTTTCTTCCCTAATGTCTAAATAATCTGTCGATGACTCTATAGTTCGAAACAAAGACCACGGAGAAATGATGTGTCGCAAAACGTATATACGCATATATAAATATAGATGTCTGATTTTACCCATGGTGGATAGAAAAAAACATGCATGAAAATCGGTCGAATTTTCTCAGGCTTTTTAGGCCTCGTTTGGTTCATCGCGAAATTGGATTTTGGAAAAAAAAAATGCGAATTCGGATGAATTTTGGAAAAAAATGCGAATTTGGATGAAATAGAATTCCTAAAAAAAAAAAATGTGGAATCGAATCACCTATGATTGGTAGTGGGATTCCACTTCCACATTTTTTTTTTTATGAGCACAAAACAACCAAAACCTTCTTTCATTACCACAACCACCGCTGCCGATCACTGTTGGCCTGCCACCAATAAAAGTTGTTTGCATTGATTGCTTGTCGCCGATTTCCGTGTGTCGATGAGAAGTATTCTCCGAGAAGGCCAAAACATTTCTTTTTTTGGGGGTCATCCGAACAATGGAAAGAGAATTTTACTTCTAAGAATGATATAATTCGAAAGGGAAATCGATTTGAAGAGTCCTTATTCATGAAACCAAACAAGACCTCATCGGTAGAGAGCTATATTCACCGACGCGGTCCACCTGCCGTGTAATATTTCCAATGGTAAGTACAACTTTTATCGTCCAACTTTGAGCGATCGTGCAATTTGGTCCCCTAACTTTTATGTTGTTCAATCAAGTACCCTTTAACTTTGGATTTGTGCAGTCACCATTCGGTTATTCGCTCTCGCCGAAACCCTTAGGTTAGTCGATGATATGGCATTGTCCTTGTGGCAGAATATGTCATACAATGCTAAAGTAGCGTCAGACGAGCAAAAAACATATGGAAGCACAAGAGAAAAAGAAACCCTAATCTGATAACGTTAATTACAACGGATAAAACGAAGCGCTTATTGCGCGAATCAAGAGCATCAGGGGAGTTGAAAGAACAAAATGAAATTTAGAGGACCGAATCCCTCAATCGAGAACGATAGCGGACTTGATCGGCATAGAACAAGATTAGAGGCCCAAGCCGCGCAAGAACTGAAAATCAGAGGTCTAAAACGGCGCTCAAAACCTTTTTCCAACTTAGGAAGGAGGAGTTCTCGGGAACTTGCCGTTCAGCAATCCCGTTTTACCGATCTAGAAACCTTGGGTTTAGAAGCACGAGTGTGTTCTCCGACAGTTTTTCTCCGTGAAAGAACACGGCGTGTACAAAACAGTAGAAAAAACGACATAATGGATGTGCCCAGAATCTATGTTCCTCTGAGAATCCTCAACAAAAAGGGGGAAATGGCTGTGTTTTTTGAATGGAAGCTGGTTCTCTGTTTGGGCCAAAGTGGAATTTGCCCATGGTAAGTGCGGTTATAGTCCGACAATCATGGAAATTCACGACAGAAGGATTAATGTAGGCCGCCCAACACGACAGGGGACTTGATATTCTCAATTGGACCAGAGCCCACTGGTGTGGGTCAGGCGTGCTTGGGTAACCACATAAACAGACTTGGGCTACAGGTGAAGGGAAAGGTCGTCTTGGTTAAGTATCAACCCTAAAACACCTACAAATTTCATCCACCGCCGCCGCGGTTGGACCGGTCGTAAACACCCTCATGTGCAACCACAATTGCCTGCCGACGATTTTTGCCGCACTCTTGGAGTTCTTTAGCGAGCTCCCCCGCGCTGCTCTACCAACTGGTCTTGAGATTACAGCGAAGGTCTTGTCGACTCGAATGGGACCTCATCTTCTTCGTCTTTCGGGTTCAATAGAGAAGCTCCACATGATGCCCATCTTCAAGTAATGCCGAGGTACATGACAGTTACGTAGACTTGCATTGACGTCACTTCTTACAAGGTTCCTAAGTTAAGGAGAATAATCAAACCGCGTTGATTTACTATTAAGCCAGGCTCAAAAATGATTATGCCTTGACCTAGATCAAGTTCGACATATTTACTGTTCCAACTTAAACTCCGCTATTCAAGGCTCTAAATAGTTGAGACAGCGACGGTCAGAGAGCGATTAAATTCTTTACTTGTGCGGGCATCCAAAGTTCCAACTCTAATCCTCCATCCGACAATACATCATTGCTGCTACAGCAGCAGCAGCAGGACGACGAAATCTCACCCAATTCCAAACGGAGGAATTTCAGTTTCTATTAAAAAATGTCTCCCGGAGCAGCCAAAACCGTAACAAGCGGCGACAAAATCTCGCCGACAAGAAAATGTACTTAATTCGTCAACAAGATTCGAGGGCGCCCAAGTGAAAAAGGAGTTTATTTCTCCCACATAGCAATCGATTAAGATATAGACCAAGATCAGGCTGAAATAAGACATTAGATCTGGGGAAACCTATCTATACTCACAGATATATGCAGCGTTTAGATCTCCAGCTAAATAATCAGATGAACCGTTCAGCAATCAGGTGCACATGCCACGACTGATTCAGATAAGCGGATGCAAAGTTTAAGCATGGTGGGAGTGCATGGTGAAGATCAGACGGAAAAATCATCTATCTTATAGATAATAAAATGGACATTCATATCAACGGGGAAATTGTTCATGAACCTGCATTTGCCTCAGAGGGAAATGTCCCCGCTGCAAGAAACTGCTCTGAAAACATAGCGGAGGTGGCTGAACTGGTTCGTGCTCGAAGAAAGTCTTAACATTCAAGAACAGTTCTAGCAAAGCCAACTACAGTTCAATTATTCATGGACGTAATCAAGACACCACACATGATGGATCTTCTACTCCAGCAGGATAAGGACCTTAAGAGAAACTTATGGCCCAAAAGGCATCATGACACGAGAATTCACCAAAACAAGAGACAGAAAGAAACTGCCCTCCCTAGAGCCAGCAAACAAGCTAAGATCCTGAAGTTCATCATTATTCCCAAGCATGGCTATTGGTTGCTCAATAAGCTCCAAATCTAAAACAACCGATATTAAGCAAACCCACGCAAAAGGAAATACAAAAATATGCCTTCCAAAAAAACAGAATCAGAGTACTTAGAGAAACTCTTAAACTGAAAGAGATTGAAGCAAAACAATGGAAGCTGAAAAGTGCCTTTGTATTTATATTTTCATAGGGAAGTGTTTTTCAGCAAAAGAAAAAGGCTTCAACACAGTGTCGTGCATGTGAATGGATCCACACCCATGATTTAACTCATTTGGGATCATCAACATGGCATTTCCAACATCAAATAATTAGAGGACAGAGCTGAAAGAGGTCAAAACAGCAAAGAGTGCCTTAATATCATTAGCTGGTCATCATATCTACCAATATACTGAAAGCTGGCAAAACTATTGGCAAAAGTCAAAGAGAGTTTTGCCAGGTTAATGAACCTCAGGAATTAAATCTAAGGGAACTGTGCAAAAGAGAATGCCTCATAGATGTCCAAAGATTTATAGCGAAGGTGCCAATTTCCTGATGAGTAGTACTTCTGATAACAACAAAACCACAGGCGAGAAATCTCCCAAGCGTTTTAAAGCACGTGTAGAACATTGACAGATGGTAGATTAGTCAATTTTGTGATGGGCACTTCTAAATACAAACATGATCATCCATTTCATGTATGCAAGACACATAATAACTTCACTGGCCTACAACAATTAAATTGTGATGGGTCTGCATTGCCCAAGGAAGTTAAATGCAGTAAGCACGGACAGGGTTTTTTGTTTCCCAACTACACCTTGCTACTCTGCTTTGTTCCGTCAGTATACGTAGTCATAGGAAGAAGCCCGTAAATAATTTTTATCTGTTCAACCAATATAGTATCTCCAAACACAAACAAAGGGAGATCATAATGCACAAAGCATAGTATAAATTACCCAAAATAAGCTCTGCCGATTCATCCTCAGCCCCTATTTTCACATTTACATGTGCTACTTGCAATCGCTGAACAATTACTAACCAAACTTCTTTACCCAGCAAACACCTAGTGGGGAAAGTAAATTTCGATAGACAAACAAAAATATTGAACAATAACTTCGTCCCTTTTCCTAATTTGATACTTTTCCTTTCCTGCACCAACTAACCATGTTTACCTCTAGTTAATGCGTGAAAGCGCCCGATGCTCAAGAGCCTCCACAGGCTTTCAAGCATCACGACTTCTGGCTCTGGAACACCTTCTATCTCTGCAATATACGGCTTCAATAATCAAAAGTTTCTCAGGAAAGAGACACCAAGATCTCCAGAACATGACAATTTGGTTGAGAGAGAGAAGAGAGACCTCCAGCTCAGGAAATGGGAAAGATATCCTCCCTTAGCGCCAACTATCTCTGCACAAATGAGAACTCAAAATTTCAATGGCGAATCCAAACAGGCCACAAAACTTATATTTTGACTTCCAAACATGGCAAGTTCATACAGAGACAGTAACATACTTTTCTTAGTTCCAGTAGAGAGAGAGAGAGAGAGAGAGAGAGAGAGAGAGGGAGAGAGACCTTGGCCTGAGCTTCGGCCACACGGTAAGCATCTGCTGTGAGCCCCACCAACCATAAACCAGGAAAACAATCTGCAAGCAAAAACCAAAAGCAACAAAAAGAGAATTCCAGTTGTTCAGCTATGGCACAAATTCATCGTCCGAAAGAAAATGGACATCCGACATAGAACATACATCAAGCTGCTTCTGCTCGTTCTTGGGCCTCTTCCTAGGCCTCCGGGCAGGCCTCGACCCCGTCATGACGAATATGTCCTCCTCGATCTCCTCCTTCGACAGCGATAACCAGAACCTCCTCTTCTCCTTCCTCTCTCCCTCCTCCGCGAAGCCTCGTAACCGCACGGATTTCGGCTGCTGCTGCTGCGCGTATCCTCCTTGTCCCCGCCGAAGGCACCGCACGCGGCGTCGCGGAACGGCTCGCCGTCCCTTGACGAAAGCGGCGGAGGATTCACCGCCCGCCTCGGCCGCAGATTCCACGGCCTCGGCGCTGCCTCGGCCTCCTCCGCCTTACCGTCCTCGCTCGCGCCGCCTCCGCCGCGCGATTCCGATGCTCCCCCTCCGGAGGCGGGAGCTGCTCGGGGGGCGGGAGGTGGCGGCTGGGGCTGCGAGAGGGGCGTGATCCGACGAGCGGCGGCCGCGACTCGGGGTCGGAGTCGTCCGGAGGCGGCGGAGGAGGAGGGGAGTCGCCGGAGGCGGGAGGGAGGCGGCGGTTACGGTGGGGGTGGCCGGAGGAGGAGGAGGAGGTCGCGCCGCCCCAGCTGAGGAAGCCAGCGAGGGAGAAGTTGTGGAGCGGCTGCTGCGACTTCACCGGCGCCGTCGTCATAGCTGGGTGGGGGCCGGGGGGGAAGGAGGGGTAGACACGAGAGGGCGACGGTCCCAGCGAGAATGTCGTCGAGAGCTACGCGACTGGAGAGCCAATATGCGCCGCGCTAAGAGTGCAGATGAACAGTCAAGTGAGAGAGAGAGAGAGAGAGAGAGAATGATGGAGGAGGAGGAGGAGGACGAAGAAGAAGAAGCAGCATGCGAGAGAGATTGCGAAACGAAGGGTTATATATTGCGTTGATTCTGTGTGTATGGGAGAGGGTAGTTTTTTGGGTGTTTGGTTTCACATCACCTCCGACGTACTTTGACGTTATTGCCCCTCCCATTCCGCTCCCCTCATTGGCCTGTGCTTGGACCAAAAAGGGCTTGACAGATGGCCGACGATGACGAGAGCTGCTCGGCTCCGGCTCCGGCTCCGGCTCCGAACCATGGTCGGGATCCGCTGATCACGTCTCGAAAGCACTTGCTATAAGCCTCCACGAAGAGCGGCGCGCGGGCATGCATTTCTCGCTTTGTCGAAAATATTTTCCTTAATAATGGCTCAAAAAGTGAACTAACTTTTTTCAAATAAGGGCCTAAAATGATCGCGACTGTTTTAAATAATGGCTTGATCTCGCCAATTGACTATATGTCATGGCCGGTCAATAGCATTTTCTTTCTTAAGACAATTTACCCCAATTTTTAGTTAAATTAAATTAAAAAGTAAGTAAAAACTAAAAGTAAAAAAAAAATTACAAGCAAGGGGCAACACAATAGTGAGGTGTCAGCGAGAACCGAGACCCTCGCTCGAACTTGGGAGAGGGTCGCGACCCTCTCCCAGTTTTTGGTGAGTGCTAGGCCCTCGCCTTTGGTACACTTGCCTGGATGAGGCGCTAACGACCCCAACAGCCATCACTAATGCCCCACCAACTATGAGGCAAAAGTACAAGCCCTCCTATGTGGTTTTTTTTATTGCTTTTTCTTCTCTTTTGAATTTGTATTTCTTATGAATTTTTAAGCTAATTCAATTTAAATTTTGTGCAAAATTAGGATTTTAATCAAAACGATATCATGTCAGTGCTTTAGTTAACTTTAACACCAAGCAGCACACCACGTTAGATAGATAAACTAATTAAAAAAATCACGTTAGCATTTTTTGTTGGTCAAATTGAACGGAATTAACGAAAATCAAGTCCTAAGCGAGGGCTGGCCTCACCTGTGGCTTTTCGAGGGAGGCCTCGCCCGACCCTTTCTAGCATCATCGGTGGTCGGCCATTCCCTTACCTGTGGCTTTTGAGGAGGCCTCGCTTGGCCCTCTTTAAGCACCGTCGCTGGCCAGCCATTGCCTTATGACTGGACCATCACGAAAAGGAAACAAAAAAAAAATATGAAAAAAAAATAATAGAAAAGTAAACATTGAAAATGCCCTCGACCAAACTGGCAGGCCAGCCCCTTTTTTGAGTCTAACATTACCACCTCATACCCTTTTCCCGACATAAAGTATACTTGTAGGCCAGAAGGATGGGGTGGCGACGGCAAATTATGTGAAGGATAAATAGTGACGGAGGGAATGCAGGGATATTATCAGAATGAGGTCGAGGGGGACACAGACGGGGGAGGCGCGAGGGGGGGGTAGGTGAAGGAGGCTAAAGGGGGAAGGGGGAGAAGGGGAGGGGAAACGGGGAGAGGAGGGGGGGGGGGGGGGGGGGGGGAGGAGGGAGGGGGGGAGAAGGGGGGGGGGAAGAGAGGGGGGGGGAGAGGGAAGAGGGGAAAGAAGGAGAGAGAGGAGGAAGGGTAAAAGGGGGGGAGGAGGGGGAGGGAGGAGAGAGGAAGGTGGGAGAGAGGAGAAGGAGGGAGAGAGGGGGAGGAAAGGAAATGAAAAGAGAGGAGAAGAAGAGAAGAGGAGAGGAGAGAGAAAGAAGGGAAAGGAGAGAAGAGAGGAGAGGGGGGAGGGGGGGAAAAAGGAGAGGGAGAAGGGGGAAAGAAGAGGGGGGGGGGGGGGGAAGAGGGGGGAAGAGGGAGGGGAAAAAGGGGAAGGGGGGAGGAGAGGGAGGAATAGGGAAAGAGGGAGAGGAGGAAAGGTGGGGGGAGGGGGGAGGAGAGGAGAGGGAGCGAGAAGGGAGGGGGGAGGAGACAGTGGGAGGGGAGGGGGAGGGGAGGGGGGGAGAGAAGGGGGAAAGGGGGAGAAGGGGGGGAGAAAGAAGGAAGGAAGGAGGGGAGAAGGGGGGGGAGGGCGAGAAGGGAGGG
>JAGVVM010005591.1:0-11049 GCA_019149425.1 Psidium friedrichsthalianum | reverse complement strand
TTTTTTAGAACTATATCTCTGATTATGCCGGTGATTTGTTGTGTTTTTTGATGTGTGATTTATCTAATAAATGTTGATTCAAATTTTGATATCCATAATGGTCATTATGATTGTTGTAACCAGTTTTGTTTTTTCTAACTTCCAAGTGACATTAGGGTAAATCACAGTGTCTGCTTTTATCATGTTTGCTGCTTCATGGATTTCTTTGACTTATTTGGAAAACAGTTAGTAATTAATTGATTCCATATTTTTTTTTTTTTCTAATTTGCAGATTTATAGGATGGCAGTTTTTTTTGACAACCTCAGTTGCAAAAATTCAAAATACGCATATTATGGTTTTGTTTGTTTTTGGTGTTGAGGTATGGCCAAAGCGCCCTCCTGCCTTTCCTTTTTACAGTTCCTCCACTTGTTTTTTCTGCCTCTTCCGGGGTATAACCTTTATTCTCCCCCGCCTCCCTGATTTTTTTTTTTTTCTTTTTTGTTCCTTTTTTTTTTTTTTTTTTTTTTTTCTTGATCGACCTCTTTTTGAACCGTTTGTTTTTTCCTCCTTTTGTTTTTTTTTTTTTCCACTTTTTTTTCTTTTTTTGACTGACCTTGTGTCGAAAACTTTTGATTTGATTTATTATCAAACTTTGATTGATTATCCACACGGAAAACTAGACAATGAGATCCGAAGATGAAAATCAGAAATAGAATCATCTGAGAATTGCTATAGTATTTTCTTTATTCCTGCCCCCTTACCATTTACTTTGTTGTTGGATTGCCTGTCAGATAGACATTTATATTAATGCAAAAAAGCGACTCCTCCAAAATAAGTAGCTAATATTGTCACTTTTCGGGTTCGCTGACTGCTGATTTCAGCTCCACTTTCAACAGCTAATTGGTGTACCTAAGTTACTTATTAGAGGTCTAGATATTCAGTGTTTGATGGAGGAACAACCGGGCAATGGTATCATTAGATCTGACGCATAATTTACTAATCAAAGTCTAGATAATGTTTGTTTTAGATGAACGAACAACCTGAACGCGGGGATCACTGATCTGCTTAGCTTCAGCACTAACTTTTGAATCTGAGTTCGTTTTGATTCTCATTTAACAAGCTAAAGACAATGCATCCTTTAGGCAAAAGTTTCCTGGTTTCCATGAATAAATACTGCGCATAGTGCATCCATTGGAGTTCTTTTATGATGAATATATCAGGAATTGTGAGGTAGAGTTTACTTTTTTGGCAGCTAGCATCTATGCCAATAAAAAAGGGGATGCATCATAGATGCTTAAACAAAATGTTTACGTGGCTCCCATTACTTTATCATAAAAGGGGGTTGCTACAAGGGTCATAATTAAAAACATGATAAAGCTAATAGCTTGGAGTTGTTACTTTGTTGATGATGTATTCTTTTCATTTGTCAAAATTCCTTTTTCCCTTCTGGTCCCCTACTCCCCTTCTGACAATATGAGCTTATATTTTCTTTGCTAAAAATTCTCAAGCAGTGGAACATTTTGCTACCATAAATCCGATCATGTCTTTATTCTGTGACTGTACTCTGGCATCAATTTGAATATTCTGAACTGGAAGTGAGTGAAGGCAACGGCTTT
Organism: Psidium friedrichsthalianum; assembly: GCA_019149425.1. Taxonomy (NCBI): domain Eukaryota; kingdom Viridiplantae; phylum Streptophyta; class Magnoliopsida; order Myrtales; family Myrtaceae; genus Psidium; species Psidium friedrichsthalianum. The sequence goes on along the minus strand of JAGVVM010005591.1, from coordinate 9,453 downwards.
TTGTCAGCTTGCGTTTCATGTAATCCGTTTTACTGTTTTTTCCATGTAAGCCTGAGTTGGATTTTTAGAAGTATCAATACTCTGGAGAGATATGAATGTGGTTTTTAAACCTGCTTGCTTGTAACTTCACTTTGTGATTCTGGAGAGGGGAGCATACCCGAAGGATGAAACTGCACCTTTTGAAGAATGTAAGCTTAAAATATTTCTTCTAACTAATTCTTTCAGACTTGTAACAAATGTTAACCCAAAGAGACTTATCCAGAGTAGTGGGCCATCTTCAGAGATTTAGGTCCAGCAGTTGGTCTTCAATTTTCAACTTGAAGTGTGTATTTCGATTTTGAAAACTATATATTAACTGCTTGAGAAATTGTGTTGCAATCTACAGTTGGTCAGACGATTTCAAAGTCAAGACGGTGAAGTTGTGGGAGAAGAATTGCCGCAACTCCTAGAAAACTTTTTCCGGCTTTTGAGCGAGGGCAGTTCTTTAAGTTTATTACTGCAACTCCTTTGTAGGGAAGTAAATTTGTTATGCACTTGGACTTTTTCCATGCTCAGTTTTCGGCAATTTTATTGATAGATAGATTCTGGAAACAAATCTTTATGGGCAAACTTGGAACAACCCCATATCCGGTCCCCTTGCTTAGTATGCATTTGCTTCCTAGGAGCCCACGCCCCCACTGTTTTTAATTTTTCACTACTCTGCTCTTCTTGCTTGGGCCATTATAGTTGGGGAGGACCCCCTTTCTAAGGATTGGTCAGCCCGCACGGCTTGTGCAAAGTCTTTTCTGGAACCATTTTTTTAACACCATTATTGTTATCTTGCCTGTGGTTATTTCATTATTCTGCTAATTTTCTGCAATTTTTTCTTATTTGCTAAGGCAATTCTCATCTATCATCTGTTTTACTTTTGTTTCAGATAATTGAGGCTCTTTCATCTGTACCATCACCTGAACTTGCACTAAGGTTATATCTGCAATGTGCAGAGGTGTGCTATGACCTTTTCTTTTCCTGTCCTCTTCTACTAAATGAGGTGTGGTATGATTTAGTTCCTCATTAAGGTAGAAGAAAGAATTCCTTTTTTCCTATTGCTCAGAACTGAAAGGCTGTTACTTCTTTTAACATCATATGCATTAGATTTTTCAGAAAGATATAAGTGCCCCTAATTTTGATTTTAAGAGAATTTATTCTACTTACTGAAATCACTCCACTGGTAGCGACCTGATTCAAGATAGAGCCAACATTGAATAACCACTTTTGTGAGATACCCCAAATTTTTTTTTAAAAAAAATAAATAAGCCTTTATCCAATTTGAGCCCATGTTATGGTGTCTAGATGAGTTCCATACAAGTCTTCCCTTTCACTTACTATGTTTAGTCGGGGAAATAATGTCTCAGGCTTTCAGATCATGTGCATAGATGTTGTACATAACTCTGATACTCATAATATCTTCCATTAAAAATAGAAACTCATGATTTCCTTATCAGCAATTGTGTGTAGTGGCAAGCAAGGCTATGATATGAGCATCAATTTTGACTTTCAGTTTGCATTACCTTTTTGGCATTGCATGGAATGCTAGGCCGCCGGCGATTGTGATCTTGAACCAGTGGCTTATGAATTTTTTACTCAGGCCTTTGTACTATATGAAGAAGAAGTTGCGGTAATTGTTTCATAGTGTTAATGTATTTTTTTACGAGATTCGAGTCTTTGACTGACAAATGAGGAATTTGTATGCTTTGAATCCCTCCTTTTTACGATATATAAAGGACTCCAAAGCCCAGGTTACAGCAATACATGTAATTATTGGGAGTCTCCAGCGGATGACTGTATTTGGTGTTGAGAATAGAGATACTTTAACACACAAGGCCACTGGGGTAATAATGCTTGTATATTTTTCTGCTTCTTTCTCTAATGAAATTTTTTAGGATAGAGCCTAAATTTTATCCCATGTTTGTCAGTATGCTGCAAAGCTTCTGAAGAAGCCTGATCAGTGCAGAGCAGTTTATGCATGTTCCCACCTTTTCTGGGTTGACGATCAGATAGGCATTAGAGATGGAGAAAGGTGCTTGCTTCCCATAACATCTACTTTTTTACTTTTTTCAGCTTCTGTTGGGAACTCATTCTTGTTTATGCAATAGGAAAGAGAAAAAAAAAAGATACTTGTATAGTTATTTTCCTTTGGGGATTCTTTTTTGGCTATCGAATCAAAGGAAGTTACTCAGTTGCCAGATGATGAGTATAATTTCTTCATTATTTTCCCTTTGTTAGTTTTTTGGGATGTGCTCCTTATATCAAATGCTATGCAAGAGCATGAAATTTTGGATATTTTCTTTAACTGCAGGGTTCTACTTTGTCTAAAACGTGCTTTGAGAATAGCAAATGCAGCGCAACAGATGGCCAGCATTACGAGGGGTAGTGCTGGACCAGTCATGCTTTTTGTGGAAATTCTAAACAAGTGAGTGCCAATTTCAAAATTCCCATCTTCTTAGTGCCAAGAAATCTTTTGTGTGCCTTGATGCAGTTGATGAGAATGTGTTTCAGGTACCTCTACTTTTTGAAAAAGGCAACCCACAGGTCACAAGTTCTGCAATTCAGAGCCTGGTTGATCTAATAAAGAACGAGATGCAAAGTGATTCCACGACCCAGGATGTACCTTCAGACACATTCTTTGCCAGCACAGTTCGGTACATACAATATCAAAAAGAGAAGGGAGGCGTGATGGGCGAGAAGTATGAGCCAATTAAGGTATGATCTGCAACTGAATCGTAGGTTACATGCGCTTGTTATTCTTTTGGCCTGGGCACACGTTCTTGCAGAAGAGGAAGCTTGAAGAGGTTTTGGTATGGACTTTTCAAGAAAAGAGGGGGCTCGGGTTGCTTTAATATTGATATGATGGTAGGGCAAATTAAGTTATTTGGTATAGATCAACGAGTGATTTACTGTTATTTGAATGTGAACGAAGAAGACAGGCTTCTCTTGTATAGCTCTTCTTTTGTTCATTTTTACCTTTTCGTTCCAGTGAGGTGATTTCTTTTTTTTTTGCTTGAGTCACATGCAGGTTTTTCCTCCTTGCTTCAATGAAAAACTAATCACCTTACCTCCAAGAAAAAAAAAAAAAAACTAAATGCATAAATAAAGACGAATGCAACCACAGGCGAAATTAGTGTTAAGATTGAATTCTCAATTGAAATGGAACCACCAGAAATGATGAATTGGATTTTGCGCCGTTTGAAAACTTGTTTATAGATATTAGGGGACGAAAAACATTGGCATGCCTGCATAACGAAACAGAGGAACTATTGAAGACATGGAGATGTGGAACAAATATCTTTGTTCTTTCTTTGCCAAGCCTGGCACAAATTCATGGCCAAGGCTGGTCATAAAATGTGATAACTGCTTGCGTTTTACTGAGCAGATTAACAGAAACCGACTTTTTCCAATTACACTGTTGAGAAAGCAATATGGAAGTGGGCACAGATCTCGGGATGTCGATTCCTAGGGCACGCCCAAATGCAAGCTTTATCCAGTCATGTGCTTTTGATAACTTCTTTGGCATATCTTCTGTCCTAGCATAATTCTGATGCATCTCTTAAGTCTTGTGCATATTTTTAGTAATCAATCCGTTCAAATCTCAAACCAAGGGATGGGAATTCAAATTCTCACCTTATCCTTTGACTTTTGTGTTTCTTGCTGATTTATGTTGTTTTGCATACTCGAAATATTGCGCGTGCTCATACTATGATTCGCTAAATATTAAAATTTCATGCTGTGCGTTTTGTTTTAGTTGGAGAATGATAGTTTTATTGGTGCGAGAATTTTATTTCGTTACAATTTTGCTGCATGTTATTCCTCCTACAAATATTCAAGTTGACAACAACATTTAACATAAGATAACGGATATAAGTAAAGTGTATGAACCACGGTCCCATGTACGAATGTCTGAGAACAAATGACGAGATCTTTGACTGAGAATATGCGCTGTTGCCGGTTGGTACTTGGGAGTATTGGCTCTGATATAAGAGGTGTAAACTGCTTAAGATTTTATTGAACAAATCAAGAAAGTAATTTCACCAATTACACTGCCGAGAAAGCTATAAAATAATCAGGTTTTTCTCCCTGTCTATGCATCTTCTTTTGTCTTGGACCAATTATTCAGGATCTTCAACTCGAAAAACTATGAACAAATTCTTAAGGAGAGGTGTATTCGAGCTCACCAGTAGATTTTGGCAGCAATCCATCTGCTAGGCTTCAACAACTCGATAGTTTGGCTATGAAACTGCTTCCAGGTTCTTCTCCTCTGTTGCAGGCTAACCAATTTCCTATAGAGTCCACTGGGTTTCGCGATGAGCTGGTCATGGCGGCCTATTTCTGCTACCCTGCCATTTTGCAGCACGGCGATTCTATCGGCGTCTCGGATGGTTGTCAGCCTGTGCGCCACTAAGATTGTTGTCCGGCCTTCCATGAGCTTATCGAGAGCGTCTTGGACCAACTTCTCCGACGACGCGTCCAAAGCACTCGTCGCCTCGTCCAGGAGGAGGATTGAAGGGTCCTTCAGGATTGCTCTTGCTATAGCCACCCTCTGTTTCTGTCCTCCCGATAATTGCACACCCTTTCACCGACGTGTGTTTGGTAGCCTTCGGGCATTGTGCTGATAAACTCATGGGCATTCGCGGCTTTGGCCGCCTCCATCACCTCTATTTCCGAAGCTTCTGAACTTCCGTACTTTATGTTCTCGTATATCGTCGTGGCGAATAATGCCGGTTCCTGCTGGACCAAACCTATTCTTAACCTCAGCAATCTCAAGTTCAAGTATTTTATGTTACAGCCATCTATGAAAACTGATCCAGAGATGGGGTCGTAAAATCTCATCACGAGGGAGATCACCGTACTCTTTCCCGACCCGCTTTGTCCCACCACTGCAAGACTCTTCCCTGCCGGAACTTTCAAATTCAAGTCTTCGAAGATGCGGATATCTGGCCTGGTCGGATACCTAAAACTGACGCTCCTAAATTCTATATGTCCTCTAACCTTTAAAACCATTTTCGACATGCGGCTGTGAGGATGTATAGCCGTCCTCCTCTTGAGGATACGGAAGACAGACCCTAGTGCTTGTGTGCCCTTCACAATGTCTGGAGTGAGAGCCAGGGTCTCTGCAATGGCTAGTGCAGTAATTATCAAAACCATGAAGGACTTGATGATGTCTCCAAAGTTCGACTCCCTGTGCTTGATCAGAACGGAAGCATACCAAAGTCCGAGCGAGTAGGAACAGAATGCAAAGAACTGTGATATGCCATAGCCGAACCCTGATATGTGCCCTCGGATAAACGCTTGCTTGTTTGGTTGGGCTAATTCAGAAACAAACTGATTTGAGATCCGGTCTTCGGCTCCGAATGCAGCAACGGTACGAATGTTTGCAATTGCTTCGCGTGCCAATGAAGTGGCCCGAGAATAGGCACTGCTGTAGTCTCCTCCGAATCCCTTGAGAAACAATTGCTGCATTTTTTTTTTTCGGTGGGGGATGCAAGGCATGAGCTGAATTTGATCGACAAGTTCGCATAGCCAATTTGGCAGACAACGAATTCGCGCAAGCAAGCTTCCTTTATCGTTATTTAGGACGGTTTCAGAAATTTACCTCAGTTATTGACGCTCCAACAAGGAGAGGGAAGGAAGCAATGACAACAGCTGCTATCCGCCAGCTTAATCTGAAGGCGATGACGAATGCTGTCACGGTGAGTGCTAGATTCTGCGTAATGGTCGATAGACGGTCGGCTAGAGCACTCCGCACCAATGTCGCATCTGCTGCTAAAATTGATGTTAGGGAACCAGTGCTGTTCTCTTCCAAATCAAACCACCCAATCTCGTTGGTAAGGATAGCTGCAAGAACGGAAATATATTAATGGAAGCCTAGTGAAATTCATTTTTGTGTTGATTTCATGATCCGGATCTGTAGCAAAAATTTTCAAATTGTTAACTGAAGAGAAAGAACCTGAGAACATTAGTGAGCGAACACGGGTTGTGAGGCGCTCCCCCATCAGTGTGTAGAAGAAATGCTGTATCAAGTAAATCGGGATGGTAATAACAGCTACTCCAACAAACAAGAGCGCTATCCGATTGACCTCGCGCTTAGCTTGATGAGCATCGGGCGAATAGAACGCAGACAAGACGTGGGTAATCCCAAGTGCAAATAGAGGTGCTTCCATGCCTGCCAGGACTGCACCAACTGACCCAAGCAATGCAAAAGGCCATTCAGGGGCGTTCAGTTTTAACAGCTCCCAGATTGATGCAGGGGGAGCAGTGTCCACTGGGCACTGTTTTGGTCACTTCTCTGTTGTTTGCCGGTGCGAGGCTTCGGATTGTTCTCGCTGTTGAAGCTTCCTCGGAAGCTTGAATTTGCAGAAGAACCCGAGTGATATATTGTGCTCGATTGAGCATCATTTTCAGATACCTGTAAGCTCACTAGGGTCGCATACTCTCCTCCCTTAGATAACAGCTCTGAATGGTTTCCACTTTCGACTACCTGGCCGTCTTTCAGGACAACGATACAATCAACATCTCGGACAGTGGATAAACGGTGTGCGATGATTATCGTCGTCCTATTGGTCATTATCCTATCAAGTGCCTCTTGGACAACAAGTTCGGATTCTGCGTCAAGGGCACTGGTCGCCTCATCCAAAAGCAGTATCTTTGGGTTCCGTAGCACGGCTCTTGCGATGGCAATCCTCTGTTTCTGTCCTCCAGAAAGTTGGGTTCCTCCCTCTCCCACCTGAATTATATTAACTGTCGAGTATCATTCTTTTAAAGCAATTATTAAGTGACCGTTCGGACAGAAAGAAGATGATGGCTGCACCATCAACAAAGTGAACTTAAATGTTGAAACCTTAAGCCACGGTTCTTGTAGAGAGACGAGCCCGGATAATCAGAAGAACGCACCTGAGTGTAATAACCATCGGGAAGCTTTTGGACGAAGGAATGTGCATTCGAAGCTTTAGCGGCTTCTACGACTTGATCCATTTCAGCATCTGCTTACCAAACAGAATGTTTGCGGCTATGGTAGTGGCAAATAGTGCTGGCTCTTGGCTAACCAATCCCATTTGCTCTCTCAGCCATTTTAGTTGAAGAGTCTTGAGATCATGTCTGTCGAGCAGAATTTGGCCTGCAAGTAGCATAACCCGCGGATTGATGATTTGATTAGCGGTCGGTGATAGAGTTTTGACTATATGACAAGCATTGTAGAATTTGGCTTAAACTCATTGCATGATAGTAGATACCTGAAGTTGGATCATAGAACCGTTGTACCATGGAGATTATGGTGCTCTTTCCTGAACCGCTCGGACCAACAATCGCTACGCTCTTACCGGCGCCTAGGGTGAAGCTCAAATTCTCAATATCATGTTGGGACGGGACGGATAAGCAAAGCAGACCTCACGGAATTCAATTTCTCCAGCTATTTCTGATAATCTTGCTCCTTCATCGGATCCCTTAGATGGCTTTTTATCTGTTCGTATCATGCTAATGATATTGGCAGCAGCTACCCGGCCTTTTGCAATGGCGGCAAGGTTTGGGGCGGCTTGACCCAGAGCACTGCGAAGACGAAATTGCTTAATCTTATCAGAAGAAATGAGAAGTGTCTAGGGAAGACAAAAGGCGGTATGTTACCAGGGGCGTGCTAGACTTACAAACCGCTGAAGATAACGTTTATGATGGTCGTGAATGCTTTCCTCCGTTTGTATGGTGGTGCCGGACGAGAATGCCGGCATACCACAGAAGCATGCCCAAGCACAAAACAAGAGACCATACGTAAAGCCGACGCCCACTCCTTTGGCGAAACCGCTCTTCTTCCCCAGTTTTAGCGCATTTTAAGCGATTTAGAGTATGCTTCGACTGCTTTCTCCTCCCCTACGAAAGAGTATACCGTTCGAATCTGTGAGATAACCTGATCCAGGCAAAGTAGAATTTCTACTTCAGTGACTATAATCAACTCGTGGGATGAAGTTAGCAGCGAAGTAAAACATAATTCGGGTTTGGGAAAGCTAGTGTCTACCTCTTCCGCAACCTTCCCTGCTTCGGCATATGCAGCTTCACCTTTCTCTGATAGAGTAGACATGATAACAGTATAAGCTCCCCCCGCAATTGCTATCAACGGAACAACGGCCAAGGTCAGAAGCGTGAGCTGCCATACCGACATGAATCCAACAGCAAATCCTACAATGAATTGCGCAAGGTAGCGCAGAGCATGCCCTGTCTGCAGTGCATAAAAGGAATAAGCTGTAGAAGGACCCTCATCACGAAACCGGGAACGAGAAAACAGATGCATGCAGATTTTTTTTTTCTCATATACCTTGTCGCCTATTGCGTCTTGTATTAGTATTGCGTCGCTTGAAATGTGGTAAAGAATATTACTGTCCTTAGCTTCAGTATCGAAGAAATTGATGTCCTTTCTGAGAACTGCCTCGAGATACTTAAGTCGCAGACGAGCCGATTGCCTCTCCCCAGTTTGCATCCAGAATGCAACACCTAAAAGCTTATATGACCGGGAATTAAGCTCAGATAGGGAGGGACTGTTAAAATCTATACACTGAAAACACAAAAACTTCATCCATAACGAGCTCAATGCATACCTATCCACGCCGATGCGAAGACGATGAATCCTAGATACACGAGGTACAGAGCATACTGCAAAAACATAAGGAATGTTAGATGCAAGCGTCTGGCCTTTTGACTATGCGATTCAATTGTCAGCGACAGTGTCGCTCAGAGAACGGTAACCCGTATCGCCGAAACCCAAGACCCGGAAAAGCGACTCTTTTGCGGGTACATGAATATTCGAAAAATGTGGATTGCCATTCCGGTCGATCGGTCACAGATGATGTAATGATTGGCTAGCGCAGAATAATTAGGTGGGCGACAATGGTAAGCGCCGTCCGTTGGAGCAATGAAAACCGGTAACTATCTTCTCTCATAAGTCTATTGGAAAGCATGGCTGATCGGACCGCTCTGTACTCCGAGACAATGAAGATAAGCGGCCACGCATTACCTCAGAAACACGCGAAGACAATCCGTGGGGATCGGAAGACAGCTTTCCAAGAGAATCAATCATCCGGCCGAACAGAACGAAGAACACGGGGAGCGCAGCGCCATGGATGCACGCACCGGCGCTCCCGAAGAACATCAACACGTAATCGATCTCATCGGCAGCCACAAACAAGCCGAAGAAGGACACGCTCGGCATCCCCTTCTCCTTCTCCTTCTCCTTCTCCATCGTGGGTTCCGACTGCTTTTCCGTTTCAGGTGGTGGCGGCGCCGGAGCCCGACCATCGCGAACCGCGTCACTCGCAGGCTTGTGCTCAAGCTGAAGCGCCTCCATGATGGCTCCACCACAACAACGGGGGGCAAGAATATAATATGCGGAGCTTCAGAGACACGGGGAACAGAGCACGAGAAAGCGCGCAAGGTCAC
>JAGVVM010005590.1:0-18798 GCA_019149425.1 Psidium friedrichsthalianum | reverse complement strand
AGAGCTCACTCACAAGCAAGAAATGAGCCCTTTGTAGTAATAATAACTAGAGCTATTCGTGACCTGAGCAGCCCGAGTGATCAAGCCACTGCAGCTCGCGTGCAAATCGGTGGGCATGAAATGTTATTGCAGGTTCAGTTGGGACGGTGATCTTGCCGGCTCTGCGTGGGTTCACACGATTCAATAGATGACATGTGCTGAATTGATACTATTTGGGTACAGCGAAAGGTTTCCAACATATTTTTCTTTTTGAATTAATTTAGCTGATATTTCGACATTCAGCGCATGTGCAAGGAATATTTTGGCCCAATTTCGTGGGGCCTTGTGTCATTTTTCTTTGATTTAATTGGTGAAGCTACGGAAGCTTACACTAGCGGGAGCAATATTTCATGCATATTTTTAAAAAGTACTATTACGGGACAGGGAAATCTTTTCCTAAATTCCTTCCCGTTTGTGATAGGGAAATCTTTTCATGATTTCCTCCCGTTTGTGAAACTGTATATTATTAGGAATAGATATTTTGAATTTGTTAGGATTAATTAGTTTCTTATTTTCGTGTGTTCTTCCTTCTTTGTAGGGCTAATAAGCCTATTTATGTAACAAAGGCTGAATAATCAATTTAAGCTTTTTGCTCATCATTCACGTTTTCGATTTTTTATGGTATCAGAGCGCCGATGCTCTAGGACCTCGTGAATCAATCGTGTTGGATGTTTATTGTAAGGAAGAGAGATGGCAGATGATGGTAAGAAGGATTCGGAGGAGTCGGCTAGGAAGATGAAGGGGACTGAAGGTGGAAGCAGGGGGCGAGGGTGCCGTAGTTTACTGCCTGAGTTCCTCAGATAATCCGGCAATAGCATCACCACGTGTTGTGTCAATGAAGACAATTATTTAACGTGATCGAAGGCGATTCGAATGGCGCTCAATGCTAAGCACAAGCTGCCATTCATCGACGGGACCATTTTGAAACCCGAGGATGAGGAGATTCGGGAACTATGGGAGTCGTGCAATTCCACGCTAATTTCGTGGATTTTCAACATGATGGAGGAAGACCTCTAATCAATTATTTCCGGTGCCACAAACGTGAAGGCCATGTAGGATGAACTGAGATAACATTATTCTCAGGAAAATCTTGTGATGATTTACAGCCTAAAGTCTCATCTTGCGGTGCACAAGCAAAATGGACAAAGTGTCCAGAAGTACTATAGGAAATTTAAACAATTGTGGAAGGATCTCGACAATTATGAGATTGGAAGGAAGCTGGCGATAAAGAAGGAGAAGAAGAAGGGGCTACAATTTCTGATGGGATTAAACCCTAAGTTTGCCACGGTGAGATCCAACTTGCTGGGCACGGGGCCTTTGCCACCCTTAGCACCATCTATTCGAAGGTGACTCTCGAGGAGAAGTCGGTTGCGGTGGCACGATCACGGGAGAACAAGCAAGAAGTGACGGCTTTTGTTTCCAAGGCTGCTAGGATGACGGAGAATGGAGCAAAAACAGACTCGCAGATGTTGGCAGCAGCAGTGACAAGCGTTCATCTTAGCTGCAACTTTTGTGGAAAGACGGGACACACCTGTAACAATTGTTGGGCCCTAATGGGCTACTAGCAGATTAGGAAAAAGGGAGAAAGCCCACAGGCTCAGCAAGGAGAGGACGAGGGGCGGATCGATTGGGAAGCTAGTTGGGCCACCTCAACTGAGCAGGGCCTCAGGGAGTCGAACCGGGCCGCTGGAAGAAGGCACAGAACAGAGCCCACATAGCAAAGACAAGTCTAGTTCCAGAGATTTCCGAGGCACAGTTTCAGCAATTGTGTGATATATTCGGAAAAGGGAATGACATGGAGGCTCTCACCAGTAACACATTCAATTTTGTATATGTCACGAGTGATTGGATATTAGATACAAGTGCCTCCAGACATATGTCTGGACAAATTTGCAATTTTTCTGATCGCACAAAGTTGGAGGGGCGGTCACTAGTTTTCATACCTAATGGTGGTGTTGTGCAAGCGACATGTGTTGGAACAGTCGAACTAGCACCTGCTATTCTACTTTTCGATGTGTTGTATATTCCATTATTTAATTGTAACTTGATCTCGATTGTGCATTTAATCGAAGATTGGAATTGTGACGTGATTTTTTGCTCTAATTTCTGTGTGATCCAGGACCGCACTACGAGGACGATGTCTGGAGTGGGTAAACTTCAAGGGGGGGTCTACAACCTGTGATGGGTGGCAGGAAGCTCGTTTGCTGGTCAGGCAGTTGGAGGAGTTTCAGCAGATGTCTGGCACAAGCGACTTGGTCATCCGTCTTATTGGGTTCATGTTTGATGGTTTAGCATTGCATTTAGTCGAGCGTGATAATAATGGTAGCTGCGACATTTGTTTTTCAGCGAAACAGACTCGTTTGTAGTTCAGTTTGAGTTTGAATAAAGCTGAATATTCATTTCAGTTAGTACATGTTGATTTGTGGGCCCTTATAAGATAAAGTCACACTCGGGAGCGAGTTATTTTCTTATGATTGTTGACGACTATAGTAGGGGTGTTTGGTTATACCTTTTGCGTACTAAGTCTAAAGCATGTCGATTTCTCATCAACTTCTACAATTTAATCCGAAATCAATTCGATTGCTCGGTTAAGACGGTCAGAAGTGATAATGGAAGAGAGTTTTTATCAGGAGAATTGCAGAAATACTTCTCCCATCATGGGATACTTCACCAAACCTTGTGTACTATACACCCCAACAAAATGGCCGGGTGGAGAGAGGCACCGGCAAATACTTAACATTGCACGAGCACTCTTATTTCAGGCAAATCTTCCGATCGAGTTTTGGGGTGAATGTGTCTCCACGCAGCCCATTTGATGAATGTGACGCCGACCCTGATACTCGATAAGAAGAGTCCGTATGAGGTGTTGTTTGGTAAACCGCCAGACTATTCACACTTGAGGGTGTTCGGTTCACTTTGCTATGCTCACAACAAACCTCGAGACAAAGATAAGTTTAACGATCGTTCGAGGAAATGTGTTTTTGTGGGTATCCGAATGGGAAGAAGGGTTGGTGTTTATACGATTTGAAAGGGTATCTTTGTATTACGTGACGTGCATTTCTATGAATGTGAGTTTCCATTTGCGGCAGAAGATTCGCAGTCAAGTTCAGAGCCCGAGCACTCACCGCTCTTTACTGACCCATCTGGGCCGAATCCACCTGATGAGTCTATAGTAGCTCGGATTGATAGACAGGACGAGCATGGGCCTTCTCGTGGGCCTGATCTAGCTGGATCTTCTGCTGGGGCTTCGGCTGAGATTAGTTTTGGGCTGTTTTTGCCGATTGCCGAACATGAAGGAGGTCATGGGCAACTTCAAAGACTGATATTGTTCACACTGATGGACAACCATTAGAGAAACAGTCTAGTAAGAAGTCCACATGACCGAAGGCTCAACCGAGATATCTGTCGGATTATGTGGTCTATAAAGCGAACTCTAATCCCCCCCCCCCCCCGGACATCAACCCACTTCAACATCGTCCTTAGGTATGTCCTATCCGATAGAGCAATATCTCAGTTATTCTGTACTTACTGGTCTGCATAAAGCTTTCCTAGCAGCCATAGATTCCGACATTGAGCCACAATCCTATCATGAGGCCGCCCAAGATCCTCACTGGAATGCTGCCATGGCCGATGAAATATGAGCCTTGGAGTCCAATCACACCTAGACAATCGAGAAATTACCACAGGGCAAACATCCCATAGGCTGCAAGTGGGTGTACAAGGTGAAGCGGTATGCCGATGGAAGCGTGGAACGCTATAAAGCTGGTTGGTTGCCAAGGGATTCACACAAGTAGAAGGTATTGATTTTAATGAGACTTTTGCACCAGTTGCTAAATTGGTAACTGTTCGATGTTTATTGTCTGTTGTGGTGGCCAAGCAGTGGGAAATTAATTAGATGGACGTGAACAATGCGTTCCTTCATGGCGATCTAGATGAGGAAGTTTATATGCGCTTGCCACTGGGATTCTCTTCGGCCAAGACGGGTTATGTTTGTCGCCTACAGAAATCATTATATGGTCTCCGGCAAGCATCTCGGAACTAGCACGCCAAGCTTGCTGATTCTCTTCTTCAGTATGGATTTCAGCAAGAGCGTAGCTGATCACTCTTTATTTACTTATTTAGGTGACTCTACATTTCTCGGTGTGCTAGTTTATGTTGATGACCTGATCATTGTTGGCAATAATCCTGTTGACTGTGCACATTTTAAGATCTACCTGAGTAAGTGCTTCCGCATCAAAGATTTAGGGCCCTTGAAGTACTTCTTGGGGATCGAAATCACACGTATGGATTCAGCTCTTTTTCTCAGTCAACGCAAATACATGCTGGATATTCTTTCGGAGTGTGGCATGACGAGCTCACGGCCTTCCTTGTTTCCTATGGAGCAACATCAGAGGTTAGCCACCACTTCCAAAGCGCTCATTAAAGATCCTGCTCGCTATCGACAGTTGGTTGGGCGATTAATTTATCTCACGATCACCAGACCCGAGATCAGTTATTCTTTACATGTTCTGGCTCAGTTCATGCAGGCTCCTCGACAGGATCACTGGGATGCTGTTATGAGGGTACTCCGCTTCCTCAAACAATCTCCGAGCCAAGGGATCTTTCTACTGCCTGATTTGCTAAAGCTCCAAGCCTATTGTGATTCGGATTGGGCTGGATGCCCGTTAACTAGGAGGTCGGTTACGGGTTGCTTCATTACACTAGGAGGCTGTCTGATTTCTTGGAAAACCAAGAAACAGACCACGGTTTCTCGGTCTTCAGCGGAGGCGGAGTATCAAGCTATGGCTGTAGTGGTTAGTGAGATTATTTGGCTTCGCAGTCTACTTCAGTCTCTTGGAGTGACATGTTTTGTGCCTACTCGTTTGTATTGTGACAACCAGGCGGCACTACACATTGCTGCTAATCCTGTTGTCCATGAGCGCACGAAGTACATTGAGATCGACTGTCATTTCGTTCGTAAGCGTATTCAGACAGGCATTGTCACCACTTCGCACGTGTCCACTAAGCTTCAGCTTGCAGACATATTTACTAAGGCTCTTGGACGCGATCAATTCTCCTTTCTTCTTAGCAAGTTGGGCGTTCATAACCTTCACGCTCAAACTTGAGGGGAGTATTAGGAGATAGGGAAATCTTTTCCTGATTTCCTTCCCGTTTGTGATAGGGAAATCTTTTCATGATTTTCTCCCATTTGTGAAACTGTATATTGCTAGGAATATATATTTTGGATTTGTTAGGATTAATTAGTTTCCTATTTTCGTGTGTTCTTCCTTCTTTGTAGGGCTAATAAGCCTATTTATGTAACGAAGGCTGAATAATCTATTTAAGCTTTTTGCTCATCATTCACGTTTCTGATTTATTAAGTACTATCAACTATTTGGAGTTACCAAAGTGGATTGTGCTGCAGGAATAGAAACAATGAGGGTATCAACTTAAAAAACATATATCAACAATAAAACTACTTTGAGCGTATGGAACTATACATCCTCATAGTGGGTCATACTAAACAAACATCCAGGGAACATCAAATATCAATTCCAAAAGCTAAATCAGTTTTTCCGTTTCTTGTATGAATACGGATAAAGGTGAAAAGCAACAGCACAATATGCATGAAGCACGAATTATCGAAGGCGTTGCCATCATAATGCAAATCATTAGAATTGAGTTGTGCAATCAGTTATCCTACAAAAATTTGCATATATGCTGAAATTAATATATGAATTTGAAGTATTGGAGTTCAATTTTAACATCGTGATTTATTTGTCCTAAAAGCTTTAATTGTTAAGCAACTCTCGGGGTTGAACCTAGAGCGAGTATAGACTACGTTATTGTTAACTTAATTCTGATAACATGATAGAAAGTCCAACCTAAAACCTTAAGCTGATAGGTGGAGAGAGACCACATAAATATAAAGAGCATATAGGATCCATTCACAACCAATGTGAGACAATAACTTCAATAGCAAGATCTTTTGGAGCTCAGATTTGATGATGATTTATATATAGAGATGGCAATATTGTTCCCACCCACAAGGACCCACTCCAACTTGACCTCTTAGTATGTGTAATTAATTACAGATTCTCAAAATTTCAATTTGTATGTGTAATTCTTTCATTTATACGACTCGAAGTGAAAATAAATCATGTTGAGCAACCAATTTTAAAGATTTGTATGACGTAATACTACCAAATGTTGACATTTTTAGGGGTGAAACATTAATTTCACTCCCGGTTCTATCGGACGGAGCATACCCAAGAGTGGGAGTAGAGAGGGATTTCTGACACCGATAGTGTACTCGTCAAAGCAGAGGATGTACTCGGAGGGAAAAATTACTAACCAGATGCCATGAGAGGAATAATTTTCATTCCAAGTTCGGAAGCTACCAGTTTCTGACCATGTATGTGAAATGATTTTTTTTTTTAGCTTTTTAATCTATATTGAAAAGGTTTTGTTGATTTCGACAACATTGTGTAAGCATTAACGTAATACTTTATGCAGAAATTCATTCACAAAGATCATTGATCTTCAAGACTTTCACATTTCGAGAGAGATGAAGACATACGTTTCTCTATAACGAAGCATATCAGATTCACACCTTTTCAATTGTGTCTTTTTATGGTCAATATCTTTAAACTTTATAACATGAAATAATTAGTAAACTGTTATTAACAAATTCATATGGGCCATGATTACTTTTACACATTAACAAGAATGGTATGACATTCTGCTGGTAAAATTAAAGTTTAGCGGCGAACGTTGGATTGTAACTACTAACGGTGATCGGTTCACAGGATGGATGATTTCACCCTAGAACCGAGAACCGCCCGGTGGGGGACTAGTTTCGTAAAATGTGAACCGTGAATCACCCGTTCATTCCATTGATCCACCCAAGAACCGAATCATTGGTCCAGTCCGGTTCCCGATTGGATCTCGGTTGCGGTTTAATGTTACCCGCTCATTCTATTAAAAAATGAAGTTGAATACTAATCTCACAAATATGACTCAATAAAAGCTATACATTCGACTAATTTATATAAAGTTGATCTAACACTAAAAACTAAAAAAACTTCTTGAGTTTGTACGACAAACGAAAGACTACAGAAGAAACTAGTGTATGAAGAAACTCGTGCAAGTATTGACATGTCATGCATTCTTCCCAATTCACCTTACCTGAGAAATAGACAAAAAGCAAATGTACAATCGGGGCTTTTTTTCACAAGTTAAGTGAAGAGAGCAGATATTATCATATTAGTATAGAGTCTTTTTTTTCATTTTGCAAGTCTGGGTTTTTTTTTTTTTGGAACGATGGATTGGGCCTTTGAGAGATGATTTCATTTTGAAAAATTGCCCATTCATATTATATTAAAACTGGACTTGTTGGACCGGTTGGATGGTTTCCATTCGGAATCGGGAACCGAACCGATATCCATCGGTTCTAGAAAATTGAAATCGAAAACTGAACCATATCCGCCAGTTACGATCCAAAATCACCCGGTAGGGTACGGTCTGGTCCGGTTTAGTTGGATCGTGATTTTTTTGCTCACCCCTAGTAACTACATATGTCCTCAAGGCTGGCCAAATCTCATTATATTACAACTGAGGCACGCAAAAATTGAGGAGACTCTCCCAAAAGCTTAATCTTTACATTTGTAGAAACTCACAGCAACACAAGAAAATAAATAGGATATATAACGTAATTGTAATAAGAAAATTTCATTCTTATATACTAACAAGACTTCGCACAAGCGGTACAGGCGTGTTAGATTTTTAAAATCTAGTGTGATTGACCGTATGCTTTGGTAATAAGGTGTGTATACAGGATTCTTCTGCTTCATTCTTTGAGCTGAATTATGAAATACATTCCCTCCACCTCCTATTTTTTCTGTACCCCTATGGTCTTGAGATCGTGGGGTTGTGACTGAACTGCAAAAGTCACCATCAGACATAATTTTACATTTGAGCGTACAGTTGAAATTTAGGGGGTGGACATCAAAATTTCAATGTTGGCTTTATAAGTCAAAGTATAGGTTGGTGACTGGATTGTACTTTTATAGTAAATTAAAAATATCGATTTTAAAAATGAAATTCTCACTTAGACTTTGTTTCTTTGTGGAAATAAATGATTCAGAAAATACTTTTCTAAAAATAATTTTTAATAGACAAAAAAATAATTGTTTGCATTGCTTAAAATAATTGGTCAACGAGAAATATTTTTATTACCGCCAATAATTAATGTCTAGACATTTTCATGGATGGTAGAAATATTTTTCGTTTATTCGATATCATTTTGAGGAAAATGTTTTCCAAATACTTCCTTTCCCATGAAACAAATGAAGCCTCAAAATTGTAAAATTTTCAAAATCAGGTTTTTCTTTTGCACTCACTAATCCAAACTATGGCTCCGTTTGTTTGGAGGAAAATTTCATGATAAAGGAAAATGCTTTCGCAAAATCATTTTTCTGAAAAATAGTTAGTTTTTCCTTTGTTTGGTAATATATGACTAAAAATATTTTAGATATTTGGATCTCATTTGAAAAATGATTTCAATCACAAGAATTTATTTAAGCCAAAAAATAATCAAAATTTTAGATTAATTTCTTTTTTTATCTTTTTATTTATTTATTTATTTTTTTTTATTTTTTTTTTACTTGCCAGTGGCTGGCAATTGGCCATAGGCGAAGGAAAACTCGCCCAAGGCTAGCGAGCTTGTGGCCTTGCTAGAGGTCGGTGATTTTGGCGAGGAAGGCCTCATTGAGTTGTTGAGCTCTGGTGAGCTTGAAGCCGGTTGATCAGGAGAGGCTCGAGCTCGTTGGCCTCGAGCGAATTGTCCCTCGCCTTGGCCAGCCATTAGTAAGGAAAAGAAAATGAAAGAAAAAAAGAAAAAAAAAGGAAAATTTAAAAATCAAAAAGTTCGAGATGAGCAATTTCTAAAAGTGTTTTCATCTCTTTACATTTGCGCATGAAATTTTTCGTTGATTGGAAAATGCATTTTATTGAGTAAGTGATTTTCGGCAAACCATACGGGTGAAATCCAAAAGACTAATTCCCAAAAAAAAAAAGTACTTCAACCAAACAAATACACCTTATGCTTAGATATATATGTTTGAGCAAGCCTTGATCCTTCTTTCTGCACGTTGATGATAATTGGTTGAAGCTGTCAACAATGAGAAGCACTTTTGAACAAGACGGGTAGCAAAAGATGATTCTCAACGCCACTCCAAAAGGAAACATTCCGATCTTCTGCGCAACTTATCTAGCTTCTTGTTCGGGCAGAGATAGCGTTGGTCTCACGATGTATATGACCCACCTCAACTATGCCGTCGGATCAGATAGGTCCCACGGGAAACTCATCACATGTACCTAAAGTTCCTAAGACAAGTCCCCGTGATTATGTCTAATCTCGCGTCTTTAGCGGTGGCTTAGAATTTATCTACCACTCTTCTTTAACACAATAATTGAATTCCATGTGTAACCCATCAAATCAAAGTGTGTGTGGAAATGGTTGGATAATATATAAAGACGGTCTTCTATCATATTCTCATGGATTCACAGGAAACGATCAGATCACATGTCTCCCACGTATGCCTTACGTAAATGCCAAAAGAGTTGATTTCATAAAAAAAGAGTCTTGATTTGATACCTCATATGTGTGGAAGGAGTAATATTAAAGAAAGAAGGAATGACCCCATGGATAGATGATCGAATACGCCATTTCTTCAATAAATAACCATGTTAAATCAAAATGATCAGAAGCATTAGAGCGAACAATAATTAGCTAAGTTAGTTGCCCAGATGGCTATGACCAGAAGAAGTATTAGGGTTCTCATGCTTCCATGGCTTGCTCATGGTCACATAGGTCCGTTCCTAGAGCTAGCCAAAATGCTCTCGAAAAGGAACTTCCTCGTCTTCCTATGTTCAAGTCCTGTCAATCTTAGTTCCATTGAAATCCCTCATGAATATTTCTCCACCATTGAGCTGGTGGAGCTCCATGTCCCCATCTTTGCCTGGTCTCCCTCCTCAATACCACACAACTAGGGGCTTACCGCCTCACCTCATGCCGAAACTAAAGGAAGCTTCCACATGGCAGGTCCCAACCTCTCCGAAATCATGCTGATCGCCGACCCGATTTGCTTATCTTCGATTTTCTCCTCCCGTGGGCACCCGGAAGTCGCGAGGTCATACGGCATCCCGACAGTCAACTTCTTGAGCACGGCAGCAAGGGCGAGTTCATACATACTCCAATCCATCAAGAGGCTGGCTGATGAATATCCTTTCAAGGCAATTTGTCTTCAGGACCATTAGATTATATTATAGCCAAAACTGATAGGTCCATAATGTTCTTAAGGCATTTACACTGCATGGGTAACAATGACTTATGTAGTATCGACACTCTCCGAAGGACTCCGTGTCGTGTGTAACACTCTCTAACACTCTTCGACACTATCTTACATACGACTGACCCATGGTTACCATTCTAGACAAGCTGGCGATATGCAAATCCAGCATCTCGACATGCCATTTTGACATGTATGGGGTCAATTTTTAAACATTTTTAATAATTAGGGAACAAAATGAAGATTTATTAAAATAAAGATGTACTTAAGTCATATACCTAACCACCCCAAAATTAATATACCCAGCCAGTCTGAAAAAACCTAATTGTGAATTCCTAACATAAGAAGAAGAAGAAAAAAGAAGAAGAAGAAGAAGAAACTCACCATTGATATATTTCTATACATTTAATATACAAGGTGTCCTACCGTATCAAAATTTTCTATTCTTAAGAAATCATGTGTCGGAGTGTCATGTCGTGTTGTATCGTGTCATGTGTCGTTTGGTGTTGTTGACACCTAAATTTGATTTTTTTCATTTATATTGCACAAAAAATGAGAATTTATTCTCACAAAAAATATTTCATCATGATTTGCATATTTTATTTTCTTCATGCATTGCATTTGCATCGATTTGGACCGATAAAGAAATTGAGCTTAAATCAAAGAGTGCTAACCCATTGGGACTCTTCAATATTCTGAAAATTAAGAGTTTTAAGCAATTAAACTCCTAAATTCAGAATTTCTAATCTAATGGCTCTAATCTAATCCTACCTTAACTAGGTTTAATCCAATGGTCCATAATAACTCCTACTCCTGCTAAGACTAGGAGTGTTCTTAACTCTATATAAGCAACCTTAGCTCTAGGGTTAAAGGGCGAGCAACTTCGGGATTCAGGGACTCGATTCAGAAAATTGAGGATTGCTTGAGAGAAACACGTGAGGGTGAGAAGAGGAGAGGAGAGACTGAGATTGCTTAGGCGGCTGACTTCCACGAAGACCTTGCCAATTCTGTTCACATCGAATTTTCTAGCCTCGCTGAATTCTTTCATCTATCTTTCAATCGGTGGTCAAGGGAGGGCAATTGGACAAAGAGCAAAAGGAGCCAAAAACTGGAGTTACTAGATTGAAGAGAAAAGCAACGTGCACAAGTCAAATACCACAATCATCGCACCAACAACTAGGTAGAATTTGATCTCTTTGAAGCGGCCAAAGAACTCCAAGCTACATATGTTGAATTTGTTGTTATTCGGCGACCGTCTTCGCGGCTACTCGGTGTGGAATTTGCCGTTGTTTTGTTGCTGTTTTGGCACCAAAACAGTGCTGTCCTGTAGGTTTTCTAGCTCAAATTCGGCTCAAATCTCCCCCGAACAATCAAGGTAACATCCTTACATCCATTAAGGTTGACTTGTTGCTGATTTGTGATAAAAAAAAGTATGTTGCTTTGGTGCTATTTTAATGTTGTTCCTGCACTGTTTGTGTGTGTGTTTTTTTTTTTCCGAATCAAGTTCGTTTTTTACGTGTTTTATGATAAAAGGGAGAACATTTATCAATCATTAAAATTGAATCCTTTGATTATCCGTGACGTATTCCCTTCAATACAACCGTGTATGCCGCCTTATGGGCCTCAACAAAGTTGCTTGAAATGGTTTACGTCCTAGCATATTAAAAATTGGTGACGTTTCGGTGATTGATTCTAGTTTATATTTTAGGAAGAAAAACTAAAAATTGGAATTTTCAATGGATAAAAATCTGATTTTCTGAGTGCTTGTCTTTCATGGCCAAACTTGGCATAATTTCTCTGAATGAAAACCTAAACCCAAAAGTAAACATGTCCTTTCCGTAGCCATTCGGATACGACCTTTTCAAATTCATAAAAATGGAAAGTTAGCCAATTTGATCTATAACTATTTAGATCCGATTCACTATCTTCTCAAATCAATTTTGGGTTTAAGGAAGTTGAATTTTTCGAAGGAATTCAAGAGGAACATCCGTGGATTACATTGTAATTTTCGTGTTTTGGATATTCATTTGATTTCGTTAGATGGTCATGTTTGCTTTGGATATCGCCTTATCTCGTTTGAAATTTCATAAAAAAAAAAAAGATTTGAAAATTTAAGTAAAATATGGTTTCTTAGATACCCTATCTAATTGAAATTTTAGAAAAGATAAGTTTCTTAGAAAGCTTATCTCATTGGAACTTGGAATGAAATCAGATAAGGAACTATCCACGCATATCCTAAAAGAATTCGAAAATTCTAAAAAATACCAAAAAAAATTCTGCTCATTACATTATCCTCGCATGCTCGCATATTTCATATCATCCTCGCATGCTCGCATATCTCATATCATCCTCACATGTTCGCATATTCCATGTCATGCATACCATGCACATATTGGCATATCTCATGTTGCATTAGGCGCCAACTCAAATTGCATATTCCATTTTTGCATATTTTCGAGTATCATTAATATCTTGTCATCTATGTCTTGAAAACTATCTATCATGTCTTTTTATATTTTCACGTCATATTTCACGCATCCATGTCCACCATCTTTATCATGCCATTTGCCGTCTATTTTGCATTTATTTGACATGTTGTTTTGCATGCTTTAATTTTGATTATTATTATATTTTATTATTATTGCATATAGAGTAATTTGACTCTAAATTTGCATGTTTTACATTTGCATCCCATCATTAGACCTTTTCTCATATCATGTATACATTCATTGCATTGCATCTAAAAAGTGAAAACATAAGAAGACACCTCACTTGAGTTTAAAAGTAAACCAAGCCTGGATTGCTGACTTAGGATAATCTATGAAATCAAGGTACCAAAAAGGCATTAGTTTTAATTAACTAGTGTAATCAAATCCTTGAATCCCTTAATCTCTAATTCGTAGAAGTGAGGTATTTCTCTTGATACCTCACTTAGGTTTTCTAATTAAAAACCTACTGGTCTAAACCCTCACTGAGATTTTCAAAAACCAAAGAGCTAATGGATTGGGCTGGGACCCATTGGGTATCTGGGCTTAGCTGGGCCCTCCCAGGCCATACCAAATCGCGTCAGGAGCTTTCAAATCTCGAGATCGACCTTGGTGTGGTCGGGTGACATGTAATAGTGTGCATGCCAACGGAGTCGCCACCAGTCATGTTATTGAGGGTATGACTGGAAACCACTATCGAAAACATTGGGGAGGTATCGTTCGAGTCCTCAAAAACCAGAGATCTAGATTCGGGGACTTTGTTACGTCGATATTGCTACGACCCTCTTTTCGGTACCTAAAGTGGGTGATTTCCTAACATAAGGAATTCAATACAGGCTGATTTGGGTAAGGTAAGGATCGTTCGATCCTACGAAGACCAGAGATCAGATTCGGGGACTTTGTTACGTCGATATTGCTATCGACGCCTTTCGGTACCTAAGTGGGTAATTTTCCTTAATCTAAGGAATTCATGCAAGCGAGATTGGGTGAGGTAGGCTCTAAAAATCTAAGGGGTTCATGCAGGTGGGATCATCCATCATATCAGTCACAACCAGAGAAATAAATGCGCAATCAAGAAAGTCAAATCAGGAAGCAAACATATCACATCAAGTCAATTACAAACAAGGGGAGTCCTAGAAGTCTGGAAAATGCATCAATTAGGTTTGAAGATGATTTGGGATGGTTTGGAATGATTTGGGTAAAATTGACCAGAAGGGCAGAATGGTCATTTTAGAAGGTTCAGGAAGCCAGAAATGTGAAATTAGGTCAAACCAGTTGAATGTGGTTTTCCCTAATTTTCACGATTTTTTAGGAGTTTCTATGATTTTTCCGGGATTTTTTTTGTAATTTTTTCTGGAATTTTTTAGATTTTCTAAGAATTTTCTAAGGATTTTCCCATTTTTGGACATTTTTCGGCATTTTTTTTTGAGGATTTTTCCTATGATTTTTGGATTTTTCCTATTATTTAGAAAATTTTCTATTTTTCTGGAATTTTTTATTATTTTTTGTTTCTAATATTTTGTGTTGTTTTTTTTTTAGGATTTTCTAAGACTTTATGGGAATTTTCCTATTTTTAGAATATTTCTATATTAATTTTTTTAAAATATTTTCCTAATTTTTCAAAACATTTTCATATGTTCTAACAATTTTTCTAAAATTTTTTAAGATTTTCTACGAATTTTTACGATTTTTCTATTTATTTATTTTCCTTATTATATTTTCTATTTATTTTCTATAATTCCCGTATTTTTTAATTTTTACAAGATTTTCAGAATTTTTTATTATTTATTTATCATTTTATATTTCCGTATTTTTTGTTATTATTATTTTTTTATTACTTGTATTATTATTATTATTATTATTTTATTTAATATTTTCTAATTTTCGGACCGGGTCGGGTCAACTCGGCCCGTCCGAGAGCCCGGCCGAAGGCCCAAACCTAAAACGACGCAGCTTTTGTTCTACTTTTATTATATTTATTTTTATTTATTTATTTTATTTTTATTTGATTTTCTGGATTTTCTATTCTATTAATTCTTTTATTAAATTTTTATTATTTTCTTTTATTAGTTATACGGACCGGGTCGTATTGACCCGGCCCACTACAGTACCCGGCCCGAAGCCCATTAACCGAATTAACATATTCATCCCCAAAACGACGTAGTTAGGGAATTTTGAATTTTCGATTTTTTTTTAGATTTTTATTCTATTTCTCTTATTTTCTGCCTATCCCCTAATCCGACGGTCGGTACTCTTCCACGTGGCCACACCGTGATCGTCTGATCGAAACCGATATTAGAATATCCTATGCTGACGAGACGCCCGCGTCGACGTTTGACTCGGTCAACTGATGACGTGGCTCGTGACGTGTCATGCCACGTCACCTCCACGTCAGCTTTTGACCGAGTCGAAGGCTGACTGGACTTCGTCTTCTTCCCCTAGCCACGAATAGAATGGACGGCCGGAGGACCTCCGGCGACATCCGACGGTGAAACCTCAATTAAACGACGTGAAACTAACCTCAATCGATTCGTCTGGACTCAGAGATCAACATATCACAAAATTAATCAAATCGAACGACCGAATCGGGGGAATCGGAGCCATAACAGAGGACAAACATAGCACCTCAATCATCCAAACCAGAGCATAACTATTCGATTCCTTGAGTATAAAGCATCGCGGAAGGTTCAGGAGACTTACCTGGTGTCCTGATCAAACCCTAAATCGCCAGATTGCTCTAACCAGGTCGGGCCAGAATGAACTAGGGTTAGGTTTTTGGCTCGAGGTTTACACGCGATGTAGATGCAAAATGAAGACGGGAATGGGATTAGAAGGGTATGAGGAGTAAAACACACACGAAAAAGGCAAGAATTATAGTCAAATTAAAGATTCGCCATTAAAGCACAGAGCTCGAGCTCGAGCTTGCGACTTACCGTTTCAGGCAACGACGAACGTCGAAATTGGTACGGGTCGAATCTCCTGGACTCCAGCAACCCTCTTGAACCTGTTTCCAACTTTGGTCTCCTCTCAATCGCTCGAATTCTTTAGTTGCAGTCCCCGTTTTTGCTTCGGCCAAAAAGTCCCTCAATCTGAGTTTTTTCGTCCCTTTTAAGCCCGATCATCAGCCGCCTCAACTCCCGAGATTGCCTCCTCCCAATCCATTCAAAATCTTCAACCAAATTCCTTCGAAAATCCTCAATATCTTGCCAAAATCTTCTCGGTTAGGGACTTTCAAATTCGCCTGAGGATTTTTCGCGCGAGGAAGGAGCTGATTTGGGTCTGTTGACTCAAGAGGATTGACCGGGTCGTTGGGTCGGATCCGACCCGACCCGACTGACCCGGTTAATCTAATTTTCTCAAATTAACCCCAAAAGTCAAAATTAGGCGAATTGAACCCCAAAATCGAGTTCTGTGGTATCAAATGCATTAGGAAAATGACATTTCATGTCAATTAACCCAAAGATTAATGTAAAAACCCAATTTCTTATTTGACCCGAGAACCCATTTTGCAAAATCCAAAGTCTTAGGCCCTTTTCTGCAAAAATTATCGCCACCATTGGATTCAGAAGGTCAAAACTAGGGGGTGACGTCGCCTATTTTCATTCAGTCCCTAGAAAATGTTTAATTTCATTTTTAGTGATTTTAGGGACTAATTCGAAAAATCAGAAATTGCATTTTGGTCCTTTTCACGAATTGGAGAATTCAGAAGGCTTTTGGACTTGATTTTAATTTTAAAAAATAGAGAAGGATGACACGACTCTAGAAATGCAAAATGGAAATTAAAAAGCTGAAATGGGATTTCTAGAATTATTTGATTATTCTGAAAAGTGAAATTAACAAAGAAACCCTAGATTCCAGACTTTATCTTCGAAAATTATTCACCAAAATGAAGAGAAAATTAAATTAAAAATATTGACTATTTTTTGGTAATTTTCTGCCTCAAATACTATTTTTTATTAATTTTCTATTATTTTCCTAATTTCTGAAAATATTAAAAATGCCGAAAATATGAAAAATTATTTTTTGCTCAAAATTGGTTCCCTAGGCTTGGCCAAGGTTTTCAAAGTTGATTTTTCAATTTTCTGAGTTTTTATGGATTTGTATGAATTTTTGAAAATAAAATGCAGAAAAATACTAAATATGGAAAATTATTTTTTGCTCAAAATTGGTTCCCTAGGCCATGCCAAGGTCCCCAAAGTTGATTTTTCAATTTTCTCACTTTCTATTAATTTTTTATGAATTTTTGAAAATATAAGATTGGCTAAAAATCAAGTGTCAACAGCTGCCCCTCTTTGAGAGGGGTCTCGTGAGAGATCGCTCTCAAAGACAAGACGACACTTGAGATCTAGCCGACTCTAATGGGGAAAAAAAAAGAAAGTCGTGACATCCAACTCTAGTTTCCTTCTTGAAAGTTTCAGTCCAAAATTTAAGCTGCTCACTTGGGTATTAGAGAGAGGGGAAGTGAGAGTCAAGGGATTTACTTGGAACTTACCTGTTTGCCTCGTGTCGCCATTGACAGCTCTGGAATGAAGACCTAAGGATTCGTTATGAGAAAACCTCAGGGTGATTGAACTTGACCCGTATGGTAGGTCACCCCATGGCAGATTCCTAGTGAAAGGATTCTACTGATTAAAATTTGATTCAGATTCGACCCGTATGGTAGGCCATCCCATGGCAGATTCCTAGTGAAAGGATTCTACTGATTAAAACTCGATTGAGACTCGACCCGTATGGTAGGTCACCCCATGGCAGATTCCTAATGAAAGGATCTACTGATTAAAATTTGATTAAGATTTGACCCGTATGGTAGGTCACCCCATGGCAGATTCCTAGTGAAAGGATTCTACTGATTAAACTCGATTGAGACTCGACCCGTATGGTAGGTCAACCCATGGTAGATTCCTAATGAAAGAAACTACTGATTAAACTTTGATTAAGGCTTGACCCGTATGGTAGGTACCCCCCGGTAGATTCCTAGTGAAAGAAATCTACTGATTTAAACTTGACTGAGATTTGACCCGTATGGTAGGTCACCCCATGGCAGATTCCTAGTGAAAGAAATCTACTGATTAAGACATGATTAAGATTTGACCCGTATGGTAGGTCACCCCATGGTAGATTCCTAGGAAAAGGATTCTACTGATTAAATTTGACTGAGATTTGACCCGTATGGTAGGTCACCCCATGGTAGATTCCTAGTGAAAGGATTCTACTGATTTATCTTGTTTTGAAGGGTGCCATTCTGGGATCTGTGAAGACTGCAGAAGCTCGAACCCGTATTCTCTTGTTTTGAAGGGCGCCATTCTGGGATCTGTGAAGACCTGCAGAAGCTCGAACCCGTATTGTCTTGTTCTGAAAGGTGCCATTCTGGGATCTATGAAGACCTGCAGAAGCTCGAACCCGTATTGTCTGTTCTGAAAGGTGCCATTCTGGGATCTGTGAAGACCTGCAGAAGCTTGAACCCGTATTGTCTTGTTCTGAAAGGTGCCATTCTGGGATCTATGAAGACCTGCAGAAGCTCGAAACCCGTATTTCTTGTTCTGAAAGGTGCCATTCTGGGATCTGTGAAGACCTGCAGAAGCTCGAACCCGTATTATCTTGCTGAATAGAAGATTTTTGATGTCTCGAATATTTCAATTTTGAAATGAGTCACGCTCTTGCGGGCCAGGATATCTAGCAGCATGCGTGCAAAATAGAATCCCTCATGAGGAAAATTTGAATCATAGATCTGAAATCGCCAGATGAGCTCGATCAGTCGCATTAACTGGAGCATCCTTATCAGAGAGGGTTTCTCACAATATCCGTTTCTGAATATTTCTGCTTTCTCGCTGGGGAAGATTCAGAAACACTCAAACTAACACTCGAAACCTATGCAAGAATTTGGGACCATTGCAGTGTATACAACTGATGATCAGAGAAGGTCTTCTAAGGGACCGAAGTAG
>JAGVVM010005589.1:0-28776 GCA_019149425.1 Psidium friedrichsthalianum | reverse complement strand
CTGAGTCCTTTATCAATAACAACCAGTTTTTGAGAGAAAAATTCGTAACACAATTCAAGTGACTTCAAGTGAAGCACAGCAAGGAGCTGTGTTGGACGACATCATGGTCGATTGAAGGCGATATTGCGAAGCTCGTCTCAAAAAAGTTCGAACATTGATAACGCAAAAGTTCTTCTTTTTGATAAAAAAGGTTTTACTTCTCAAATTTGAAGACAAATCATATAAATAATGTCAGACATGTGTAATTTCCAATCAACCATCAACACGTCTTGCACACGAGCTGAAAGTCTCACCTTTTTTAAGCCAAACTCTCTCGCACTTGACACAGACGTGAAGCTCGCCCAAAAAGCCATATCTTTTGGGTCCACATTCGCATGAAAATTTGTCCCCAAACTGCGAGTAGAATCTGTTGCTAACACAAACAGCAGCTATGTTAGACAGTTTAATAATGATGAAAAAGGGGCTGATCAGCCAGCTCGGGATGGCTTAAGCAAGCAGTGTCGCGGGGGCGGAAGTGGCTTCGGTGCAGCGGCGGGTGGCTTGTGTGGGGCTGATACGGCAACCGATCTGGAGGGGGGACGTTGGGAGGATCGGCAGGCGGATCATATATCTAAGCTTGACGTGGACGCGTTGGACTGCGGTGGCCGTGAGCGGTGGACAGTGCAACGAGGAGGCGAGGGAACATGCCTGGGGGAGGACAGATCGTCTCGACCTCGGGGGAAAAGCTCTACGAACTCCTGGATTTTTCTCCAAGGTGCTGAATTTCTGAATGAGTGTGAATGAATCAACCCTAGGCATAAGTTCCTATAATAGGCATTAAGCCAGTAGTCCTAATCTTATTAAAGTAGTTTCCTACTTAAGGTAGATTCCTAACTGTGAAAAATTCAGAATTTGTACTCTATAAATTCGAGAGGAGTCCAATTATCTTAAAATTCCTTATAATTTCGGCCAAGAGGGATTACAATGGGTTATCTGAAATTTTCAACTCTCTCCAACCGGGCCATGCAATCGAACACATTTTAGCGGTGGCTCCAATCCGGGCTTTAATTATTAAAAACTAATAAATAGTTCTGCGCGTGTTTGGCTAATTAAATTTGACACCAATGGGTCTGCGTGTATCCCACGTAAAAATTCGGCGCTCATCCCAAATGGAATGCGCTATTGCTGATCTTCCTCTCATAATGAGTGCATGTGCATGGCGCAATTTTGTGTAAGGCTCTATCTCGGCTTTGCTAATTAATTGTGTGAGGACCGTTTTCTCCAGTGAAGCCTTTTCCTAGGGTTGGGGGGGGTCCTGTTGTGGGCTGTGGGCTGAATAGCTCACAAACGCGTGGCCTCTACGCTTTTCCATTGAGAAAATTTAGAATGGCCACTTTCATGCATTGTTTAACCGACGGAAATTTTTATGGCTCTGGTCCAAATCGCTTGTCGATTAAAGCTCATTGTCACAGCCCGCGGCCATCCATGAATGATCATGCTGCATGAATGCTAATACATGTAAAATGATTAGTAGAGTGGGGGTCAGCGGATTTTCCCAAGGTTCCGTATACTATCATAAAATCTCCTGGAACCTGGAACCTACCCTCTTACAATGTTCCCATTTTATGGAACCTGCACCCTACTCATGCTATCTTTGGAACCTAGACCTACCCTGTCACAGGTTCCAGGGTCCGGGGGTGGTTCCGTTCCCACCCAGGTTTCATATGTATTCTTATTGAACGATCTAGTTAATATCACATTTAATGACATCACTATGCGTAAATTCACGACCAGCAACGCATATTTAGAAACGGAAAAATATAAAACATTAACCAAGTAAAAGTCTTAAGTGTTCTGAAGGTGACTCCGTATTACACACTCAATATTGAAGATTATGAGATAGCGCCAGATGACGCAAAGATATATACTAAAAAAATATATAAAAACTTGCTATGGGGGTCCCAGGTTTCAGTTCCAAGTTCCACCTATTCAGAACCTGGAACCCCCCGTCAAGAAAAACAGGGTTCCCCAATTTTTTGGGGGGGGGAACTGAACCTACCCTCCATACAATTGGAACTGGAACCGTCAGTTTCATCGGTCCGGTTCTTAGGTTTCAGGTTCTACCCTGAAACCATGCTCACCCCTAATGATTTAGACTTTATTTTTTTGGCAAAAAATAAATTAGTTCTGTATTTTCTATGCAAAACAATACTAAAAACTTAGTCACAATTTAGGTGTCAACACCCGAGAGGAAGGTCATGACCAGATATGCTAGAGACGATTAGAAATAGGAATCCCAACATCGATACCTTTGGAGCTTATTCATTTACCAAGAAAACAACATAGATGGCACGAGATTCTAACTTCATGTTTCATGTGAAGAAGATGGACAAAACTCGAAGAAAGATTATACTTCGGAAAACTGCATACAACTGCTCCTAGGAAAGATATTACCTAATAGTAGGTGATGAGTGCTATTTGATGGTTTATGTAGCAGGTATGAGAACCTCTCCCCAAAAATGTTCAGACAAGAGGCTGAGAATTAGAGAGTGTGACAGCATCTAAGATGTTGTCGATGTTTACGCTCAGCTCGACCATTTTGTTGAGAATTCTTAGACAAGAACCCGCGTGAATGACACACCGTTTTGGAGAAAAAATGTTGTGAAGAAACTCTTGCCTCCTTTCCATGGCATTATTATTACTGAAGATCTTGATGCTTGCCTATCTCAAAATAATAAATGAGCTAATCATAATGTAGAGACAGAAATCTTGATCACAATCTAACGCGGGGTTTATTGTCGAAAAAATACGTAGGACTCAATTTATTCTAACTGTGACCAAATCATGCAATTCGAAAAATTAGAAACACTTCGAACGCGTTGCAATCTATTTTTTTTAAAAAAAAAAAAGCAGTTGAAAATAACACGTCACAATCATCCAAGAAAATCATGCAAGCTCTTTATCGCAACAGACCCACGGTCAACAACTTGGGGGTCCTTGGTCAACGACTTGAACGTCACGGATGACCCACTGGCACAGCTCCCACATTCCACGTCGACGTATCGTAACGGAGGACAACTCCACCAACATTACCCTGCCACATCAGCAGCACAATCCTTCCCCGCGCACGTGCTTTGTTCCCCACCGTCGGATCATCGATCTCGACGCCCATTCGACCAGAAGCGTACTTCAACAGCTTCTCTCCCTGGCCCACGAACCTATGGCCCACAAACTTCTCCGGTCATCGAAGACTTTCGGATCCTTTGGTCGCGAACGGCTGATACCCGAAGACCATCTCGACCTTCGTGATCTCGAAGGCCGCGTCGTGGCTCCGGACCACCATGTCTCGCTTCGCCTTTCCGTACTGAACTGGACCGGAGGGTCGATCCTGAGAGCTTCTACACGACCGACTTTGGTCAAACTCATCTTGTCCAGGCAGCGAGAGTTTACCCCGCCTTCTGATCCTGACGGCCGATCGTATCTCCCTCGCGAGCTGGCGGTGCAGATCCTCGCCTCCCGACCCGACCCACTTGATCAAATGGGCAGTGTGGCTTTCATGCCACCATAGTCCATTGAACCCGCAAGGAACACTAGGTTGTGACATGCCTTCGTCCCTATCAATTCCTAGACTCTCAGCTTCATCTAAAATTGAAGTCGCATGCTCGCTAAATGCATCGTAAAGCTTCTTGTAGGAAGATTTAATTAGATGGGGGTAGCGGGAAGTGTGCGCAAAATGACCTCTTCCAAGGAAATTTAGGACCTTGTTCTTAAACCCAGGGACAATAAGGGGGCAAGTTGGAGAAATATCCATAGGTCGAACATCTTTGCCCCTTTGGCCCATAGAATTGTTCGGACGGCCTGTCGTCACTTATAGCCTGAAAACAAAGTCGAAGGAATTTTTTGTCATTGAGGGAGTTTGAAGTCTGCTTTCCCTTTGTTCGATAGATCGTCCTTCTAGGCACCAAAAGAGATCCACAAACCGCTCCTGAGGGTCGGGATGACATGTCACGCCGATCCGTGAGAAAGACAAGAACCAGTTCTTGATGCTGGCGTGCCTTGGGCTCGGATGGGTCGAGAAGGCGCAAGCACGGTGGCCGCCCGTGAGGAAGTGGAGGGCATATAGGTGCCGTCGAGCGACGTTCCTCTTTTCGAACTCTTGGACGTGTCGAAGAGGACGGGGAAGCTGATTTGCGTCGAGGGGGACCGACGACATGGGGTTCGAGGAGATGAATGGGCCGGGCGGCATGTTGGGCCCTGAAGACCGTCGACTGTTACTTTGAGTATCCCGTGTCGCGGAAGAACTCATCTTTTCCTTGGAAGTAAAGTAATCGAGAACGATCACCGTTATTCGCACCAAAAGATGGACACATAATTTTCCGGGATTCTTCCGGTGGAAAATTCCGATTCAGAATGGATCGCAACACGCACGAAATGGAAGACAAGTAGATGAACGAGGATGAGCAAGATAAGGTACGCACAGCCAGTCTACTTTGGAGAGGACTAGGTTTTGAAGATGGCACGGCGAGGCAAAGGTTAATAGGGAGGTGTGGGATAAGCTGACAGCACATTACATTGTCCTGGACAACGGCAAAAGGAGCCATCTTGACGGGGAAGAGGGCCAGTAGACTCACTATCCAATAGATTCAAACCATGAAAGGGATAATGGCACATATCCTTTTCTGAATTTCAACTAATATGTACTACGATCTCCGAACTTTTAAATTGTTCAATCTAATCTTGACTTTAGGTAAATATGCAATGTACATCTTTGACTTTTAATTTGTTCAATTTGGTCCTCGAATTTTGGGTGTATATTCAGTTAGTCCTCTAACTAGATGAGAATGTTTAATGGTTTATTCCTTTCATTAATTAATGTTCAAAAAGGGACAATAGTGAATTTTTCACATAGAGGGATTCGAAAATCAAAATTATACATGTATTAAAAGTTGAAGGACAATTGAACAAATGAAAGTTTAAAAAAAAGACATTAAATGGATTAAGTTCATGGATCACATTGATACAATTAAAAGTTCAGAGATCTCTTAGAATATTTGGTTAAAAGTCAAGGACTGTTTGTGTCTTTTTCATAACTTAATCTAACAATGTACTGTGACTAAATATTGTTTGAATTTTGAACAACATCTAACAATTATATATGATTAATTTGTTTGATTTTTGGACCACTATCTAACATAATTAGTTAAAATATTTACTCACGTAGAGTAAACATCACGCGTCCCCACCGCACGGAATTCGTGGGGGAAAATTTTTAATAAAAAATTGATTTCGAAAGGGTCTCTTCCACTTGAAAAGTAAAAACAAAACAAAAAAAAAAAATTCGCAAGTGGCTTTCATGATTAAGCAAGGACAACAGTTGACCACGCATAAAAGATGTCCTGCAGTTGAATCGAATACATAGGTGACCAGTAAGTTTCTTTTCGGTCATGTTTGCTCCGATCATAGTTCATATCGTCGGTTACATGTAATCTCGTCCCTCACACCAAATGATTATCATTAAAGTGTAAAGATGTCAATATTCGTGACCTACTGATCAAATGGAAGAATGGCCAAGTTAGAAAGTGCAATTCAAAAACAATTACACCATTAGGTAGATAGAGATTTTATCGATATAAGACCTACTGAAACTCAATAGAACGGAGAACGACACATTAAAATGACAATTGAGAAACCTCACAGCTGAAATAAATGTGAGGGTCATATAATATCATATTAGAAAATTCAACTCAAAAGCTTAAGCTGTCCAGTAGATTGAAACTTTATGAATATAAGGGTGTGTTTATTTCGCTTAATATGAATGATTTGGCAAAAAATTTCCTAAAATCGTCACTCGTATCGCTTATCAAAATAAATGAACTAAAATATTTTTACCATCTATAAAAATGTTTAGACATAAATGGTTATTGATATGAAGATAATTTTTATTGACTAATTATATCAAGCGATACAAGCTATATTTTTTGGAAAATATTTTTTGAATCACTCAGTTTTTGTGAAACAAATGAACCTTAGTGGTCATTGAAGTGTATAAATTAGTAGTGTGAGATACTTTACCATCCTCTCTTACATACAAACACAATTGAAATGGCATATGGAACTAAACAGTCGAGGAGCCTCACAACGGAAATGAACTTAACTTTTCAAGACAAAACTTTTCTTAAAAAGTAGGATTATATTAGATTAATATCGATCTTGTGACTATTATTTTGTTGTTTGTGTTATGTTATTTTAAATAGTCTAAATTCTAAAAAAAAAATTGACTTAATTCTTGTAGAGCAACAAGAAGATTACCCAAGAATAAGTTGAATCACCGGCCGTTAATGGACGATTTACAACTCCGCAAGGGTCTAAATATGATCAATAAGACAAATATTCTTGTTCCACAATCCACAGAACAAGCGGACCCAAAAGCTCATTAAACCCTATATATTTGTAGTGTGAGCTACTTTAGCACCCGTTCTTACATTACAAATACAACTGGAAATGGCACATGGAATTAAAGAGTCGAGGAGCCTCGCGCCAGAAATAAGCTCACCTTTTTAGGATAAAGCTTTTCTGAAGTATGATTATATCAATAATATCGACTTTTTGACTATTATTTTATTTTTCTTGTTAGATATTTTTACACAGTCGAAATTTTCAATAAATTGACTTACCTCTTGCATAACAACAGAAGATTACCTAGGATTATAGGTTGAATCACCAGCACTTAATGGGCGAATTTACAGCACCACAATGAGTTGAATATGATCACAAGAAAAATGTTCTTGTTTCACAACACGAATGCCAATTACCCTCACGCAACAATGGAAGGCTTTATACAATGAGTTCTGTATTCTGCATCTTTTACAGAGAAGAACATATGGATATGTATAGCAAATCCTGGAGATGGTGGGAAGTGTGCAAATAAAAATAAAAAACTGCTCCCAACCTCTTTAAGTCATGTATGGGTTGTCAACCAGACCAGTCATGGGCGATTCGCCCAAATATAAACATTTCTAAAATATGTAAAATATAACTTACGCAAGGTTTGTATCAGTTTAGCACCAATGCATTGGTACGCGTCTTAAGGCAATATATCAGCTTGAAACAAAGGTTCTATGTGCACAATGTTATATATACATAAAACAAAGGTATTGTCAAGGTAAAAAAATTAATTGATAGCTGGACCTTGTCAAGATGGGTGGCTGGCCGGAGAGGCGGTGGTCTGTGTGCACAACGTATAAAGAACTTCTGTTTCACGTGCTTATGCAATCTGATTTAGTTCTATGTGCAGAAGGTAAAAACAAAAAAGTATTGTCAAACTTTATCTTGAATTTTTCATTTTTAAAAACTTTTTAGTGCTGCCTTTTTATAATATTATACCATTATTCTAATTAACTTGTCCCCCGGACCGAGTA
The DNA here is from genome assembly GCA_019149425.1 of Psidium friedrichsthalianum. Classification (NCBI taxonomy): domain Eukaryota; kingdom Viridiplantae; phylum Streptophyta; class Magnoliopsida; order Myrtales; family Myrtaceae; genus Psidium; species Psidium friedrichsthalianum. The sequence goes on along the minus strand of JAGVVM010005589.1, from coordinate 21,379 downwards.
AATAGTAATGAGCACTAAGAAAAAAATGTGAATTGTGTTTTTTTTTTTCCTTACTTGATGAAACCTAAAGGCCAAAAAATTCTTAAATATGGGACTCTATATTTATTCTGTAGACATAAGAAAATTGTGTTGTGTGGTGCAGTCAATTTCTGTGAAAAGGACATCAGTTGATTCAATCTAAAAGTGTTGACGACTATAATTGTACAAGCCCGACGTCATATCATGTCGCCGTGTAGATTAGCAAAGAGGCATTACACATTTTGGGACTTATGGGTATTTGAGTGTCGAAAGGCTCTCAAACAATTATATGTCCAAAACTCGATTAAGACAACGTATGAAAAAGCAGACTGCAAATACAACACCATGATAAAAACGGTACTCATGTAAAGTATTGAGATTTGGAGCAACCAATAAGCATATATATATATATATATATATATATATATATATATATATATATAATGTCCGACACAAAAATGACCTCTCGTATTAAGCTTTTGTTTTTGACCCAAAAAAAAAGTATTACGCTTTTCTCACTATAATAGTTTTGCAGGAGAGATCCCACTTTTGTCGCCATATTAAAGCAAACAAAAACTAAATATCAAATATAGAGTAGTCACAATTATTTGATGGAATACTTAAATGATGATTTGGTGGGAGAGAGAGGCCTGATGTCGGGAACCAAGCAAAATTAAAAAACAAACAGCCCTAAAACTCTAGGCTTACTCCATATGTAGTAGCTATATACACAGACACACAGAGGTTGCTCCATTTACATATATATATATATATATATATATATGTATACGTATATACATACATGTATGCACATATTTATACATGTATATATATACATTTTCTGTTGAGAACATATCTCAAACTTGAGCCCATAAAGAAAATCCGACTCAAGAACGTAGCCTAGTTTGTTGAGTTAGTTTCCCGGTTTGGATGGTTTCCTAATCTGCACATTGTGTGAGTTTTTGAATATCATTGGGACTAGAAAACATTGAGAGTTTGAGCAAATTGAGAGTTGCTGTAAATTTTATTGTATTGTTTGATTTACAGTGGAATTTTGTACTCCTTTCCTTCTGGAGTAGGTCCATTGACCGAACCATATAAATATTGTTTGAAAATCCTCATTTGAAGTTGACAAAATCATCTATTTGTCATTATTAATCGATGAATGTGGGTTTTGTCTTATTTCACATGATCTAGATAATAAAGGATGCTCTAATGCCATTAACGGAATCCGAAGTACCAAGTAAGAAGATTGAGATAAGATAGGAGGACCTTTGTGGAGGGTGAACAAGACAAGTAGAATGTGAAGTTCGTGAAGATTTAGGATGTGTTTGGTTTCAGCTTTTCTAAGGGACTTTGGGAAAGTGCAAAGCGGTTCACTCTAAATGGGTTTAGGGAAATGCAAAGACTATTAGGTAAACTCTGTTTTAAGAAGCAAATTGAGAGAAAAACTATTTGATAAAAACATTTTTGGAAATTCCTTTGGGTGATCAATTTAAGTTTTTTAATATTTATTTAAAATTGAAAAAAAAATTTCTGCAACTTTTTAATTTAAATATTGACAACAATGTGAAAGATATGTATTGACAATTATATAAATAAATTTTTTTTTTTTTTTGCTAAAAAAATCAAATGGAAAAAATTCACATCAAAATGGTAAGTTAGAGCAGGAGGGCAAGCAGTCGCGAGAAGCAAACGAGAGGCTGCGAGGGGTTGCCAAAAGACTAGGGATTTTTGGAAAAAAAAAAAGGTAAAGTGGAATTTCTAATAAGTTTTTGGGGGAAAAAAAAAGAACCAGACGAAATTTCATTAGCAAGGGATTTCAGCCTTTCCAAGGCCAACTTTCACCTCAAAGGCCTGGAAATGGTTTCTAAACAGCCCAAATTCTCTCCAAGGGGCATTCAAGATCAATCAAATGCACCATAAAATAAATAAAGAAGTATACTTACTTTACTCCTCAATTGCACCCCAATTCAAATTCGAACCTAGACACAAATTGATATTTTGTTCGAAAAATTGTAAGAAAAATACTTGGGGACGTCAATATCTCGGTGTAGGTCTGGGATAACCCTTCATTCCATAGTCATGGGGTGGGGCTATTGACAACTAGCGAATTAAGAATTCATCGGCTCAAGCTAGTTTTTTGGAATCTTGTTCCCACCACGATCACGGCCTAGCTGGCCTGCTAGTTGTAGTGGGAATTATCCTATTCCCTAGTAGATGGATCATAATTATTATGGAGAATCTACACCTCGAGCATACTTTTCCATTGAGAAGGAAGTCAATCATTAATTAAACCTTCATGAATTGACTTTTTTGTTTTGGAGAAGTTCCCAACTCATATTTGGCGAATTTGTAGGGTCAATTCTTACTAGATACACGTCAATGGAACTCTACAATAAGTTTGAGAATATCTGGACCTTATCAAGATGGGCCAACCAGAGAGGCGGTGGTTTACCCTTTGGTGGATGATAAGGTGAACAACTAAGTGAAGTCTTGATCAGTGCTATGCTAATGAAGTCCAAATGGATAACAGCCTGTAAATCAACTGCTAATAGGAGCCAGGATACGCTCAAGAGAAATTGATAGAAGTAGCTCACTATATCAGCTATAAAGAACTTGTGTTTCACGTGCTTATGCAATCTGGTTTAGTTCTATGTGCACAAGGTAAAAGAAAAGAAAAAGAAAAAGAAAGGTAAAGGTATTGTCAAACTTTATCTTTGAATTTTTCTTTTTAAAAAACTTTTTGGTGCTACCTTTTTATGATATTATGCCATTATTTTAATTAACATGTCCCCATGACCGAGTAAATAGTAATGAGCACTAAGAAAACATGTTAATTGCGTTTTTTTTTTTCTTACTTGGATGAAACCTAAAGGCCAAAAAATTCTTAAAGTATGGGACTCTATATTTATTCTGTAGGCATAAGAAAAATGTGTTGTATGGTGCTGTCAATTTATATGAAAAGGACACCAGTTGATTCAATTTGAAAAGTATTGATGACTATAACTGTACAAGCCCGACCCCATTTCATGTCGCGGTGTAGATTAGCGAAGAGATATTATACATTTTGGGACTTATGGCTCTTTGAGTGGTGAAAGGCGCTCGAACAATTATATGTCTAAAACTCAATTAAGATAACGTATGAAAAATCAGACCGCAAATACAACACCATGAGAAAACGGTACTCATGTAAAGTATTGAGATTTGGAGCAACCAATAAGCATATATAAAAAATGTCCGACACAAAAATGACCTTTTGTATTAAGTTTTTGTTTTTACCCCAAAAAAAGTATTAAGCTTTCGTCTCTCTAATAGTTTGGCACGAGAGATCAGACTTATGTCGCCATATTAAAGCAAACAAAAAATAAATATCAAATATGGAGTAGTCACAATTAATTGATGGAATACTTAAACGATGATTTGGTGGGAGAGATGGGTCTGATGTCGGGAACCAAGCAAAATAAAATAACAAAGAGCCCTAAAACTCCAGGCTTACTCCATTTGTAGTAGCTATATACACAGACACACAGAGGTTGCTCCACTTATATATATATATATATATATATATATACACACATACATATATATGTATGCACATATTTACACATGCATATATACATATATATGTATGCACATATTTACACATGCATATATACATTTTCTGTTGAGAACATGTCTCAAACTTGAGCCCATAAAGAAAATCCAACTCAAGTAAGTAGCCTAGTTTGTTGAGTTAGTTTCCCGGTTTGGATTGTTTCCTAATCTGCACATTGTGTGAGTTTTTGGATGTCATTTGAGACTAGAAAATATTGAGAGTGTTTGCACAAATTGAGTGTCGTTGTAAATTTTATTGTATCGTTTGATTTACGATGGAATTTTGTATTCGTTTCCTCGTGGAGTAAGTCCCATTGATTGAACCACATAAATATTGTTTGAAAATCCTCTTTGAAGTTGACAGAACCATCTATTCATCATTATTATTCGATGAATGTGGGTTTTGTCTTATTTCATGTAATTTGGATAATAAAGGATGCTCTAATGCCATTAATGGAATCTGAAGTACAAAGTAAGAAGATTGAGATAAGCTAGGAGGACCATTGCGGAGGGTGAACAAGACAAGTAGAATGTGAAATTCATGAAGATTTAGGGTGTGTTTAACTCGGCTTTTCCAATGGACTTTGGGAAAATTCAAAGCAATTTAGCCTAAAGGGCTTTAGGGGGATGCAAAGATTGTTAGGTAAACTCTATTTTGAGAAGCAACTTTGAGAGAAAAACTATTTGGTAGAAATTTTTTTGGAAAGTCCATTTTGGTGATCAATTTAAGTTTTTAAATTTTCATTTAAAATTGAAAAAAAAATCTGCAACTTTTTTAATTTAAATACTGAAAACAATGTGAAAGATATGTATTGAAAAATATATTAATAAAAAATTATTTTTTTGCTAAAAAAATCAAATGGAAAAAAATTCACATAAAAAAGGTAAGTTAGAGCAGGAGAGGGAGCAATCGCGAGAAGCAAAGGAGAGGCCGCGAGGGGTTGCCAGAAGAGTTGGGTTTTTTTTTTTTTTAAAAAAGGGTAAAGTGAAATTTCTAATAAGTTTTTGACGGAAAAAAGGGCACCTGACAAAATTTCATTAGTAAAGGATTTCAGCCTTTTACATGGCCAGCTTTAAACTCAAAGCCTTGTAAATGGTTACCAAACAGCTCAAATTCTCTCCGAGGGGCTTTCAAATGAATCAAACGCACCATAAATAAATAAATAAAAAGTAGACTTACTTTACTCCTCAATTGAACCGAAATTCAAATTTGAACCCAAAAACAGATTCATATTTTGTTCAAAAAATCGAAAGAAAAAAACTTGGGGACATCAATATCTTGGTGTAGGTCTAGATAACTTTTTATTCCATAGTCATGGGGTGGGGCTATTTACAACTAGCGACTTAAGAATTCATAGGCTTGGGCTACCTTTTGGAAGCCCCTTCCCACTGTGCTCACAGCCCGGTTAGCTTGCCGGCCACAGTGGGAATTCTCTTGTTCCCTAGTGGATAGGTCATAATTATTATGAAGAACCTACACCCCAAGCATACCTACCATTGAGAAGGAGAAGTGATTCATTTATTACACGTTCATAAATCCACTTTTTTGTTTTGGAGAACGAAGTGGGTCAATCTCTTTTTGGCAAAGTGCGTAACTCATAATTGGCAAATTCATAGGTTCAATTCCTATTAGATGGCACGCCAATAGGACCTTACAATAAATCTGCACATATTTGGGCCTTGTCAAGATGGGTGGCCAGCCGGAGAGGCAATGGTTCACCCTTTGGCGGATGATAAGGTGAACAACTAAGTGAAGTTTTGACCAGTGCTGTGCTAATGAAGTCCAAGTGGATAGCAGCTTGTAAATCAACTACTAATAGGAGGTTGGATACGCTCAAGAGAAATTGATAGAAGTAGCTCCCTATATCAGCTATAAAGAACTTGTGTTTCACGTGCTTATGCAATCTGGTTTAGAAGAGCCCGATATAGTTTTGACTACTATCCTAAAATTACCAGCTAGCTAGCTTGACTTCTAGAAGGAATATTTGAAGGAAAACCTAATTGATTGTTGCCCACTTGGTAAAATGGACTATTACCTTATATAGAAAACTCTATCGAGAGTAATCTCAACATTACCGGGAAGATTTTGATTACAATTGATTATTCTGATAGTGTCCAACTGCTAGTTTGAACATTCGAGACTATACATGATAATCAACGCACGTTGAAGGGATGTATGGACTGAGCAAGCTACAAATTTGATACATTCACATACTTATAGCGTTGTGGGCGTGATGTATATTCACTTCTGAGAGTTCTCAGTATTTTAGTGTAATCTGATTTGAAGAGTGTACAAGTGTTATGATGGTTTTTGAGTACTAATAGTGTGATCTACAGCTTTAGGTAGAAGCGGTATTTGCTAAGTCGTAACTATTTCTTCATTATTCGAGCAATAATTAGTGGATTCTAGCTTGTTGATGTAGGCTTGGTTTAAATTGAGCCACCATAAAGTATTCTATATCTCTACTCGTTTCTTTATTATTTGATAGAACAATGTCGCACGTGATATTATCAGCTTATTCCCGCATACATCAGTCATATTGTGCATATGTCAACCTTAACCCTAATAATTCAACAAAAATATGTCAAGTTTTAGAAATAAGCATATTCGCTCCCTTTTGGATTACATTGCTAGCGCCAGCAATCTGCATAAGAGCAGATGGGTCATTTTTAAAAGTGCTATAGTTCGAGTGCGTAAGGGTCTTTACCTGGTTGCTACGTGCATAAACAGCACACGGTCCACAGCACGTGAAAATTAAAGGCGAAAAAATATTGGTGGACGATTTCGAAAGGTCTCTTCCACTTGAACTAATAAATTTCGCAAAATGCTTTCATGATTGAGCAGGAGAAACTGTTGAGCACGCATAAAAGATGCCCTAGAGTTGAATGATACAGCATTTACTAATCAGCCAAGCCACTATCCACCACCCACCGGGCCACCAACTCCAAAAGAGCCGGCGGTGAATTTCTTTTCGGGCATTTTAACCTCCTACCATATTTGACTGACAAGTAACAATCATCGCTCTCTCACGCAAGCTTTCCATAACTATTATAGACGTTATCAATATTCGTGACACAGAAGAAAATGACGGATGAAATTAGAAATTCCAACCCAAAAATTTACTCAATTTGGTGGAGTGAGACTTTACGAGCGTAGGGCCTTTTGAAACTACATCGACGGGCTAAAATTTCCCAAATTTTTAAATGCATTTGTTGAGGGTTGGTGTCCCATTCGCGTATTGGTCTTCTGCTACAAATTTTTAAATGCATTTATTGAGGGACAGCAATGCTTTCTTTGCGGTGGAATCCTTGATGAGAACGCCAACCCTCTCCCTTTGTCATTTACGAAGGGGACTACCCTCGTGAGGATTGGATCCAACCTTTCGGTTGCATCCATGGTATCTCAAAAAGCAATGGGCAATCGACAACTGTCCCTTATCTCTCTCGGAGTGGTCATGCCCTATAAATAGCTAAGTTGACTATTTGGACACACCCTCTCACAGAGGGACAAAATTGAGAAACACATCGAATTGACAAATGAGAAGCCTCAGCCCAAACTAACGTTCAAACCTTGCCTACAATACCATATTAGAAAGTCTAACTCTAAAACTTTAAGACATTAAATACAGAAAGACTTCATGAGTATGGGGTTCATTGAACCTTATAGATTGGCGATGTAGGATACTTTAACACTACCCCTTACATATTAATAGATGTGAAAACGGCACATGGAATTGGTCAATCGGGGAGCCTCACACCGTAAATAGATTAGGGATTCAACTTGCCAATAATATCATGCTAGGCAAAGATCATGCAGTTAGGTAAAGAAAAGACTACATGAATAGTCGCCCGGCGCAAATTGGTTTGAGCCATTTGTAGATGACGAGGATAAGATACATGTTTGATGGACAAAATTCGAGTTATGGCTTTTGATGCTTAAACTTTGGTTTTGATTCTTTGAACTAGCTATATGCACGTGCGATGCGTGCTTCATATACTTCCCTTTTCAAAGACAAACTTCTCCTGAAATATTGTTAAAGTAATAATTAATCACATGAACTTTTATGATTATTGTTTAGTTATTCCAATATATGTGCAATCTATCTTCGCAATATTATTATCAGTTTAGCTCTAATGCATCCGTGTGTCTCTTAAAGGCAATATACCAGCTTAAAACAAAACTTCTGTGTAGATAAGTTACAAAAAACAAATTTGTACTTCACAATGCGCTTTCTACTGCATTATTTTTTACCTAATTCGGTTGACTAATTTTCTAATGGATCAGACATTCACAAGTGGAAGGTTTCTTCAAACAAGGAGTTGAGTCAAATCTCACTTTCTCGTGAATTTATCTTGAATCGGAATCTTTTGGCTCAACTTCATCCCAGTTTTACCGAAGGAGCAACCCCATTTTTAACCTTGAGTAGGTCAAAATATGCAGAATTTCCTATTTTTCGTGGAGGATTATATCCAGTAACGAGGCTATCGATGTGGGAAGGAAATAAACATTTATATTCCGCTCCAAATTTTATCTTGGCCCCGCTATTATCTATTACGTTCAAATGGCTTTGAGGTTTTCTTGAATTAGCAATGTAGAGTTACTCCATTAGAAAAATCTAGGCATATACTTGGTATGGTACATGAAAACTCGTACATGATATTATACATCAAGTTGATAAGACGGACATTGTTTAATTGCTTTATTATAGCAACTTTAGATTGGTTAAAAAGCAGGATTCTATTGCTATTACAACTTTGCTAAAACCTAAACTCATGAACTTTTATTATTATCCATACTTGTAAAATATTAAATTAGATGATTTATCTATTCTGTGTAAATTTCTTCCTGCATTTTATTGTTATATGTTGAAAAGATAAATTTATTATAAGAATGCTTTATTTTATCAGAAATTATAGATTTACATTGTTTCAATTTTCTTTCTTTTTTCTTAAGCGCTTTTTCTATATTTGATCCATATAATCTATTTTATTGTTTTCTTGGTTAAAGATATTTCTCTTAATGAAAAAGTAATATCATTCAAATATTACCACATAAAATAAATCTGCACGAACTTTGTTTCTTCTTTGCATGTAATTCGAGGGCCTTATTGACTTGATCCTCAAATCAAATTTCATTATATTATATGTTTCTTCTTAGACTTTATTGACATTCCCAAATTTTGCTATTGGATTAAATAATAACCTCCTATTCAATAATGGGCGGCGGAGAGCACGTGATAGGCAAAGTCTTTCGGGCTTATCACCATAATAAATATATTCAACCAACATTTAGCGGACCATGAAATCCTCTGATTCGCCAATCTAAGCCCATGTTAGCTTAATGAATTCTCAAATTTGCCGCATAATAGAACAATTATTGACATGTTTAGCCAAAAGATTTTATTGAGCAAAGGAAGTAAACCGAATCAATGAAACAATCACCAGAATTCCTTCCACAATCAAACCAATGGAACCAATTATATCACGACCTGTTCCTGGAAGCTAATTTCGCGAAAACTATGATATAATTGAGATTTAGCTACTCGTGGCCTTGGACATCGATGTGAACGTCGCCGTCGACCCGAGCGGCGGCTTCCCGGCCTCGACCGTGAATGTGTCGTAGCGGAGGAAGAACTCCACAAGCATGACCCTGCACAGGAGCACCACCATGTTCTTCCCAGGGCACTGCTTGTTCCCCACGGTTGGATTATCGATCTCGCGCCCGTTCGACCAGTACACGTACTTCAGCAGCTTCTCGCCTTCTTCCCGACGAACCTGTGGCCTACGAACTCCTCTGGTCTTTCGAACACCCGCGGATCCTTGGTGGCAAACGGCTGATATCCGAAGATCATCTCACCCTTCTTGATCTCGAAGGCTGCATCATGGTTGTGGATCACCATATCCTCCTTGGCGTTGCCGTACTGGAACGCGACCGGAGGCTCGATCCTCAGCGCTTCCCAGACGACCGACTTGGTCAAGCTCATCTTCTCCAATGCAGCGACCGTGACCCCGCCTTCCGATCTAACGACGGTCCTGATTTCCTCCGCGAGCTGTCGGTGCAATTCTTCTCCAGCCAGTCCCACCCACTTGATCAAAGCCGGGAACGTGGTTTTCATGCCCCCATAGGCATTGAAGCACACAAAGAACACAAGGTTATGGCAAGCTTCATCTCTTTTGATTCCCAAACTCTCGGCTTCATCCAATATAGATGTCGCATACTCGTTGAATACCTTGTAGAATTTCTTGTAATCGAATTTGAGCAAAAAATGGAGGCAAGGGGAATGTGTGTAGGACTATGTCTTCGAAAAAGTTCAGTATCTTCGGTAATCCTAGGGTCATCAAAGGTGCGAGTTGGAAAAACAAATACGAGTCGAAGAACTTCGTCGCTTTGTCGGTCGCGAGAATCGTGCTAGATGGGTTTTCGGTCGCAAAATAGGTTGCTCAAAAAGTTGAAGGACATTTTGTTGCAATAGTCATCGAAGTCTGCTTTGCCTTTGCTAGAGAGCTCATCTTCTAGGTCAATGAAGAGCTGTGACAGGGAGCTCCTAAACACTGGAATGAACTTATCATGCCGGGTCGCAAGGGTCGATAGGAGCAAGCCTTTGAGGATGGCGTGCTTGGGCTCGGAGGGATCGAGGTAGGCGCACACGCGGTATCCGCCTGTGTAGTCGGTCGAGGGCATGTAGGTCCCGACGAACACGTCCCTCTTTTCGACCTTGGACGTGTCAAAGAGGACTGGGAAGCTGACGGCATCGAGTAGCACGACCACCTTAGGGTTCCGGGCCATGAAAGGGCCTGGAACCATGTTGGTCCGGAAGACCGTCGACTGGTACTTCTGCACCCGGGTCCGGAAGAACTCGTCCGTCCCCTCGTGGTAGAAGTAGTCGAGCCGGTCCTTTATCGCGCCAAAGAAAGGCGAGCCGTAACCTCCAGGGATCGGCTTTAGAGGAAGATTTGATGAAGAAGGTGAAGACATTGTTGGCTCAAAATGAAGAGGGATTTGCTAAAGTGTTGGGTTTCAAAGAACAGCTGAAATCGCCGGCTATAAATAGAGAGCTTTTGAATGTTGTCCATGGAGATTTTCAACGCCATTTCGGAGCCATCTTTGATTGAGGCGCAACAAGTTTGACACGTTTGTTTTTCCATTCCGCACGCTTCGGATTGCGTTCTCAAACAGCGGTCAATCCTGACCCTCGGTCGTATTATCACCTTGCCCACTTTCCTTGGTTTCGGTGGCTCGAAAACCAAGAAAACTGTTCCCGCTTGCCGCCTTCCCGAATGATTCCCTTGCGATGCGAGCATGTTAAAAAATGATTAATAAGATGCACTATCGTCATGTTGAGTTATCTTGTCGGTAGGTCAACCAAGCCAAGTTCTTTCATCCTCAAGAAGTAGTCTCAAGATTTGATCGTGAAAACCGAGCACCGACTATTTATTATTTGATGGAATAATATCATGAAAAATCCCAAATCAATGCATGTATGTCAAAATTATCCCAAATTAATTATTTTTACCACAAAAAACTCAATCGGTACACCTATAACAAATTTAACATTCATTAGTTTCCGTTAAATTCGGTTAATACTACAAAAAACTCCAAATTATCACGGGTGTAAAGATCATAAATTGGTACACTCGTCAACTTTCACGTATCATTCAATTCAGTAATTTGACGGTGAATTTTTAACAAAAATTAACGAAGAGTAAATTTGTCATAAGTGTATCATTTTGAAATTTTTTGTATTCAAAAATCAGTTTGGGATAACTCTATCATAGACGTAAAATTTAGAATTTTTCGTGATATTAATCATTTTTTGATCAGTGAGCAATGATTGGGGAACGAATAGGTGATAAGCATGTCCACGGGATTAATTTGTAGAGATATCATTATTCTCGGTGTCTCGCGTATAACCCATGAACCGCAGAGAGTCAACTCAACAAAGGTTTTTGGGATGTGAATGTTAATTGCACCCACTCTAGAAATATGATTGACTTTACCCGAAAACGTTGAATCCTGTCGCAAAGTTCACCTAACGAAGGTTTCGTGAGCAACGAAACTCTCACGAAACCAAGTAATCGAGAAGGGATTTGACCGCGAGATGAGTCGAAAGAGACGGCTACTGCACCAAGGCTTGGGGCTGTCATCCTTATCTAGGACGAGGATGATAGACTTGAAGGAGCCTGAACGTGGGCGGCCCTCAATGCCCCCTTTTATTTTATTTGTTTTAATATGTTGGAAGAGATTTTTAAATGTGTAACCTCTTTCTCAATTTAAAAAGGCAAAAAAAAAAATATTGAAAAAACTAGTTCACTACGGCACATTTACCTTGAATTTTTTTGTAATAAAAAATTTGAATTATGCTTACCGTGACATATTTATCAAATTCGTGTGACAATTTATTTTCCTTAAGGCTCCTTGAGATGGTATTCCAACCAAAATGATGTCCTTTCTATTTTACTTAAGCCATGAGAACATTATGTCAACCCGGTTTTTCTTCCGTCGTTCATTTAGGTAGATTTTCAATAGTGCGAATTGATAGAATTTTGGATGATGGTAAATACGGCACACAATGCGTAAAAAAATTTAAGGTAAATATGTCACAATGGGCATAGTTTGAAATTTTGGGCGATTTTTTTTCATTTAAAAACATATACATAATTTGACACGTCATCTTTTTCAATTTGCTGTTGTTGACCGGTCTTTTTCAGGGTTGATCCCACCGATCATCATCATTAGTCCATGGAGCCTTCGCAGAGAAGATTGCTTGTTCCGGTTCCAATTAGCACGGACGAGTTCACCGCGAGGCAGCGCAAAGGTGGAAGACAGATCCATCGAAACTTCTAAAATGAGTTTTGGAGACGGAAAATCGAGAGGTTCGTAAATGGTCAAATGCTTTATCATGGCCATCCTTAAGTAAATGGATGCAAAAAAGAAATGCAGAATAACATGATTATATTCATTCTCTTTTTTCTTTCCTTTTTAAACTAAATGTTTAAACAATCTAAAATGCAAGGATATAACATTAAGGCTCCGTTTATCTCGCGAAAAAATATTACATTTCTGGAAAATATTTTTCCAAAATTTATTTCTCAATGTTGGCTGAAACCTAAAATAAATTGAAAAATATTTTCTATCGTTTGGTAAGGAAAGTTTAATTTGCGTTTCTACATCATCGTTTTGGGTCAAAAGTTGCTACTGTCGACATTGGCAATTTTATGTGGTACAGTCGGCACTAATGTAAATAATTTTTGTAATTTAATAATTTTTTTGTTTTCTTTCTTCCTTTATTTCATCCTTCCTCCATTGTGATCGGCTGACGATGGCTATAGGCAAGCTTGAGCTCGCCAGTGCCACTCGTGTATGTGTTTGGTCGCGAGGCTGCCGACCATTGCCAGGGCCTAGCAATCGGCGGACGAAAAACCAAAAGAAAGAACAAGAAAAATAAAAATAAAAAAATGAAATGTATTTTCATTGGCCATTTTATGTTGCACGATCGGCGCTAACATAAACAATTTTTGTAATTTAATAATTTTTGTTTTCTTTCTTTCTCTATTTCCTCCTTCCTCCATTGTGACTAGCTGACAATAGCTACAGGCAAGCTCAAGCTCGTCAGTGCCACTTGTGTTTATGGCCAGTCGCCGAGCTACCGACCATCATCGAGGCCTAGCAATTAGCGGACAAAAAGTAAAAGCAAGAACGAAAAGGAAAAATAAAAAAATGAAATGTATTTTTTTTTAAAAATGGCTCTAATAAATTTGGGCATAGGCGTTGAGGACTCAAGGCTTGGCCTCGATATCATCCAGCTTAGTGTCTCAGTCTTGCGGATGGCAGCCAAAGTCCGTAGTCTCAGGCATAGCCTAGATGGACCCAAGTTAGGGCATTAGGGACCCAACTCGGCTGCTAAGAGCCCGAGATCAAGCGTTAGGGTTTCTGTGCCCAAGTGTAGAGTTTCTAATCCAATTGCGGAAAATATTTCTTGACATTTTGAAGAAAACACATATTTTCCTGAATTTAAGCTTTGATAGTAAAATCTTTTCCGTTGACTCATTTTCCTAAGCGATCCAAATGTCGAAAAATAAGGAAAATATTTTTGCGAAATAAATGGAGTCTTAATAAGCAAAATATTTATGGGAGGAAAACAAGTTTAATGACCTTTTGGGCAAACTTTTAAGTGTCAACTTCCAATAGATAGATAAATAATGCCCCAATTTCTGCCACCCTTTACCATTGTTGAGGGGCAGTTAGGAAAGTGACGGGTGCTTTATAGGCCGGCATTGCTTTTAGTTCGAGCGTTAGCAGCCATGTCGCCTAGTTGATACAACCCAGCCCAAATTAAGGTGTCTAGAGCGATGGTACGGGATGCTAAGGTGTCGAGAGGTGATCAATGGGCTTAAGTCCAAGCCGATAATTAGGCCAAACCTTGAGGTCCGCCCTAAATTTATTTTACCAAATTAAGGGGTCTAGAGCGATGACACCCGAGGCCAAAGTGTCGAGAGGTCATCAGCGCACATGTCCAAGCCGATAGTGAGGCCAAATATTGAGGTCCGGCCTAAGTTCATTTACCAAACTAAGGCGTCTAGAGAGATCACACATGAGTCTAAGGTGTCGAGAGGTGATCCCTGGGCACGTTCCAACCTATGAAGCTTCGACACGCCCGCTCCCTCGGCGTGTCGGTGTTGGACACTTGTCGGACACGCGTCTGGCACGCATTCAACGCGTGTTGGAGATTCGATATGTGGTTAACGCCAATGACACGCCAAGGAACATGCGAGTCGACGAGGAAGGGGCGCAAGGATGGTAGAGATCTGAGGACAAAGATCGAGGGAAGAGTTGTCCGCCTCTTGGCACGAAAGAGACAAGGGATGGAGTCGGAGGCAGAGAATCGGCTGTGGGTACCGCAGGAGCAGAGAGCGAAGACTGCCGTGAGGACAAGTGAGAAGCGCGGCAGAGCGATGAGGCAGCCATGCATGGCGGTCAACGGTCCTTCACGAAACAGAAAGGAAGGAGGGGAGAGAGAGAGAGAGGATGAGGTTAGAAATTTTTAAAAAAGTAAAGAGAGAAAGTGGCTGGAAAAGGCAAGATGACAGAGGGAGAGAGAGAGAGGCGAGCATGTCACTGTGCAATGCACAGGGCTAGGCGGGAGCTCAATTTGTAATTAATAGGAGAGAGAAAAAAAAGGCAGATTTTCAAATCTAGACTCTAGGTGAAAGCTTTTTTCAAAACGTAAAGGATGGGTTTTTTGTCAAGTGCTAGACTCTAGGTCAAATACGAAAGTACCCGTGATAGGAAACTTATCCTTCATATATGTAAAAAAACATATAAATAGTAATTATAAATTTAATATGTAATTGTGTCCCAACGTGTCAGAAAATCTCTATTTTTAGAAATGATTATGTCGACAGTGCGTGTCGCGTGTCCGTTCGATGCTACTCAACGTGCAAACCAACCCGATGCTCAGGCCAAATCTTAAGGTCCGGCCTAAATTTGTTTGCCTCCCAAGAAAACTTTTTGCACCGAATATCATGGGTGTTGGGCGGACGCATAGGGCTAATCGGGTCAGCCGGACTTTTCACGAAGGCCTTGTCAAAGCCGCAACATTGTCCTTCGAGCACTAATGGCTTGGATCAATCGAGGCAGCCAGCCAGCTGCTATGATAAAGAAAAGCTATCCCCAATAACCGAAAGACTGAAAAAAGATACTATTCGTTCTCTGTCCAAACCCATTATATGCATGAACAAGCGTACCAAAAAACTGAAAAATAGGAGCTTCACAGTTTGCGATGTGAAAATAACTAGAAAGGACAAACCCTGATCTACCTAAAGGCCCAAGGCTCCAAGGCAGAGCACATGCATTGTCCTATCAGGCAAATTTTTGGCTGCAATGCTGTTTCACGTGTGAACTCCCTTCTCTCTACTTTCTATTAACTCCAAGCGAAATCGTTGACTATAGACATTTGTTAGCAAAAATTTCTTACTATAAATGCTTAAAATCCGAAACTGAGTTCCAATGAGGTCAAGGACCACACTGCCCGCTTATCTTCAAAAAATATATTTTGCGAACGGGTCGCTAGTCCAAAATACCAGATTGAACGTCTTTAACCTAGTATGCTTAGTAAGAGCTAGAAGCAGTTGTGAAAGGAACCTTCACGCTACAATTACCAAGGAGTCCAATAACACATACTCAGAAAAAGATCCCAATACTGGGAATATACAAAGTGACGACCTAGTATAAATACATTTCATCCTAGTTGCATCTCTCTCTCTATCTCTTCCTTCTTCTGGGTCATCACCACGGCACGAACCGGTCAATGAGCAAGCACATCGGTGGCCTCCGAAATGCGTGTGTCGGCCGGATCCTCTCTCTTCCTATCTTTCCTCCTTGGCCGCGACGACCTCTTCGGTCGGCTTCGGCTGATCTTTGCGTTCTCCCGGTCGGACTTCGATTGTGGGCCGGGAGTAACTCTTGTGCAGCATTTTCTCCGAGATGGCAAGCTCAGACTCCCATATATCTACTAATGCAGAACATACTCTTGAGTCTGACCCTTCTCCTTTGTGGGACGACTTTTTTTCTTTTTGGGTGGGAGTTTGGTTGCGGAATTGCTGTGGAAATGAGGATAGAAATGATGGGGGGTCTTTTTTATAGAGAGGAGAGGAAGACAAGTTTTGAACGTGGTGTGGCTTGGATGTATTTTTTAGGTTTTTTTTTTTGGGTCTTTTTCATAGGAAACAGGTGGGAGAGACCAGTGAATCAGTGTGTGGACGAGCCCACCGGATGCGACCTGAGAATAGAATATTAGGATATTCTTCAATACCGGCTGCGCATATCTCATGGGGGCAATGCTCTCGTGTAGTTACTCGTACCATGAGAATGTATATGCCTTCTGATTCCAGACCCATGAAGTCTACCAGATTCGATTCGTACTCAGATGCAATCAATCTCACGGGTTCATGTAAACATAGGAAACTAGGTCCATTGAAATGATTAATTTTGGCTACCCTCTTATTTGGTGCTCGGTTGAAAAACTTTTAGCAAATATATTAAAAATAAGTGCAAGAGCCGGGAGTTTCTGTTAGAACTAGACGCACAATACAATAAAGTAAAGAGTACATACGAGAAAGAGAAATAGAAATACAAAATTTATTCTGATTCACCTTTAAACTAGATTTATGCTCACTATATGATTCTACTATAAATAGAACCTCTCAACTCTTGATAAAAGAGTATATATATATATTTAATAGCAGTTATTCATGAGCTTAAATTCAAATTTCCAATAAAATACGGGCTAAACTATAAAAATCCTCTAGTGTCACCGGGCATTGTCTCTTTGCAATCCCGTAAGGATGGCCTATGGAACCATGTACCTTCCTATTAACGAAGAGCATGGACAATACCCCCATTAATTTCTTGCATTAAGTCTAGTTGGTAGCCAAAATGACTTTCGGCCTTCAAATCCTTGTTTTCAATTTGATTGGGGGCTGTTCATTCTCATCATCGCCGACTAAAAAGTACTTATGGCACACTCATGCTTCTTTCTCTGCTCTCACCTTGAGTATGATGTTGCTTACAAAATGACGAGCACGTAATGGTTTTTGCTCCATTTGATTTGGAGTCTAGTTTCTTTTGTAGGGTTATTCCTTGCTTAGATGAACATGGTAACGGTACTTATCTCTTTTCATTTGATGATTCTCATCTAGATCGTATGGAATAGATAGCATCATTCTTTATTTCAATTGTGTAGATGTGATATGCCCACTTAAATAAGTAATAATTATGCCTCAAATTGAATATTTTCGTCGTAAGCATCGACCTCATCTCATTAAGTATGAAACGGGAGAAATTGGGGAAGTTACTCGCCCATTCTCATTCGGATGGTCTTCGCCTCCTTTTTGGTCCCCCGAGATGGTGGAAGGACAAACTCGAGTAAAAAGCCCACGGGGTCATGGTCCAGGCCACGCGTAATCAATATCATCAGGACCGTTAAACTTATCTTGTTCACGTGGGTCAAAACCCATCTCATCCGTCCATCCCGTGGCTGAAAATCAGCAAGGGATAGAGATAGATGCAAGGAAGCTTCCAAACCCTTGGGCTGCTCGATCACCATGCGGCCACTGTGTTTCTCCGCCGTCGCATACAGATTTCTCAAGATCTTTTCTCGCTTGCGACCTTTGCGTTCCCGGTTTTGCAAGGGCCTTAGTAAGCGGTCGATTAAAGCGAAAAATCTTAATTTCGACCCCCCAAAACGGCACCGTTCGTTAGAGCAGTCGGGGAGTTTCCCGTTCACGAATTGAAGTACACTGTTCAAAAACATGTAAACTACGTGCAAACTGCTCTGAATTAAAATCTACATGAACTCAGAACATTGTACATAACTCATACGGTGTTTTCTTAGAGTGGATTAAGGAAGAAGTGGAACTCCGATGAAAACGTAGTCTTACTGCATCTCCTAAAGGAGCAGAGGCTAACTTATCCTTAAAATAAACAGAATCCTCTAGAGTTAGATCGGCTGAAGTAGCTCGGGAACCTCTAAATGTCCAAGCTTTTGCGCTCGTGCTCTGAATATCAATGAAGAACGGAATTTATTCCTCTCTGGTGGATGAATAGTTTTCTCGGATGATAGCAGGGCGGCGGTTACACACAAATACAGTCAATTACTTAGAAATCTAATAACCTTCCATGAGGATACTTCAACAAGACAGCACATGTCAACTTGTAAGAATGATTGAAGAATACAGGTGATCACTGCATGGTCCTTTGAGCTTTTCACTAAAAAGTGTCTGCAAACAATAATTGTGTGGTAACGTGTCTATTTTAGCTCTTGGCTCTATTCACGCTTGAAGATACCGTGTAGAAATATCTTGGGAAGGAGCCAGGAGGGATCGCACTCTGCCAATTTCTGTAGAAACCTGAGGAAATATCTTCACTTGCACATGAAAAGTTGCGAAAATGTCAAGGGGCGTGGAGCCAGCTGAAAAAGTGCAGCAGCCCACAAGATGTGAATCAAATCTTGGCAATATGCTGGGGAAAATATCTCAGTCAGAGAGTCCGGAGGAGAACGAAGGAAAGAGATCCAAAACGTTGTTTATGATTTGGAGAAGATATTTTTCACGATGTGCGTGGCCTCGAGGCCATGTATGTGGCTGTGGGATAGCTTTCTTTGTTGGGCCACAAGGCCGGAAATCAATTTTGTGTAAATCGAAAAAAAAAAATATCTGAAAAGTTATAAATCTATTGCACTTTTACCAATATTGTGATATCCTGAGTTTCGATCCCTTTTTCCGGAATTTGAATACAGAATGGTAAATTTCATGGAGGCGTTATAAATGAATCTCACTTGGAGCTGGCCACTCTGAGATGACTAACCAAAGGGGAAGGCTAGCTAGGAATATAAGCACGTAGACCAAATGGTCGATACGCGTGAATCCTAAAAGCCACCGTTAGTTTGAGAATTTATTTAAAGTTGCCATCTTATGAATGAGGCCGCGAATTGGGTTCCGGAATAGGACAATCGACTCTCATGAGTGTCACAGTTGTGAATTTTTACCTTGCCTAGAAAGGCGAAAAATGGGTGGATGGATCTCGAAATATCCAGTGAAAAAGGGCAAAATTAGAAATTTCTATCTTGCCCCTGATTTGAGCTAGAATACATGGCATGAGGGTAAGAATATTTTTAAAGAGGCTAGAAAAATTTTACGACGAAATCCGGAGTCATTTTTCGATCGTGATTGAGCCAAATCAGCACCGATTGAGTCCCACCCGGTCCTGAAATTTCACGAATTTCGAGAAATGTCTCGTCGGTCATCTTTTTGACCGAAAATAATTGAGGTCCAAGCTTTATCAGTCCAAATTTCACCGATAGTCCAAAAATCAGTCAATTCGCTCAGCTTTAAGTCGCTTTCAGTGAATAGTGATTTTCAATAATTGTCTTAGAGATAATATCTGCTCTCTCTCTCTCCTCCATGATTATCACCAGAAAATCCTCTCTCCTCTCTCTCTCTCTCTCTAAAATTCGGATTTCTTTCTTTCTCCCTACTGAATTCCAGTTTTTTTGGCCTCAACTTCAATCGGCCGGCGACGGAAATCCGACCATTGGATCATTGCGATTTTTGGGTATGTTGTAGTTTAATGTCTTGTGGCTCTGTTCCAACTTGAATCACTTCGATCCGAAGTCGTTTGGCCTTTCGAATCTGCTTTGAAATTTCGGTCGACGAATATGTTTTTGATTTCCAGATTTTGGATTTTGTTCCCGTTGATATATATCAACCCCGGCTGTCCCTAGAACCCATATTCATGTCATGATCTTGTTTTCCAGCTCGATTCGGTCTTGTTGTTCGGCCATATTGATCAGCGCCCGGTTGGACGAAATCCAACTGGAATCCGTCGTCCCTTTTCGGTCGCCGTCGTGCGCCGCCGTTTCCACCGCTTTCTCAGCTCTGTTTCAGCCTCGATTAGGTAAGTTATACCTCTATTTCTCGATTAGAATATTATACATGCCCATGGACTTAGCTTAGGGTCGATTCGAGGTAAATCGGTTTAGTGAAAAATGCCGGAATTGGCGTATTTGAGCAAATTGATTCTGTAGCGCGTTTGTGATATATTATTTTGGGCTTGGTATGTTGCTGTCTTGGCTGGATATAGGCTGTTTGTGGTGGTTGATGTGGGTTCCGTGAGGTTCGGGTACCGAAAAATGATTTTTTGGAGATTTAGAGCAAAAACGGGCCAAATAGCATTTGAAATCACTGTTCACGAACTCCGAATATTGTTCACGTGCTGCCCCAATTTAATTTTGATTTGAAAGTGACAATTTTTTGTGGGTCTCGTGTGAATCAAGTACCGAAAAATGATTTTTGGAGCATTTTATGCAAAATAGGGCCCGAGCAAATATTTATATTACTATTTCAAATATTTGGGGCCCGTGTTCGTATTCAAATATATATTTTTGAGAATTTTGATTCTGTGGTTTGAGTGCCTGGATGAGGCGTGGAGTTGAGCTGTAGGCTGTATGGTTTATTTCCGAGGAAAGGATTTAGAGGTTAGCTTGCTGAGATTTGTTCTCATAGGTGATTGCCCTTATTTTTCAGACCTTAGAACATAAGCTTGGCAGGGATACCACAAGATTTGATATTCAGGTGGCGGAGTACCCAGTGGCAAGGACAATTGATGGTGAATCGGTGGTTGTTGATGAATGTGGTCTCTCTGGGTTATTTGTTGTTGTTAATCTTTGTAAAGGTGACATTCAAGTGTAATATGGAGATAAGATATGTAATATATGAGGTGTTTGGTTGCACTAGTCCTTGCTCAATTCATTGTAGAGGGGTAAGGTATCGTTTCCGCTAGCATTTATTTGAATATTAAGGTTTCAAGGTCGGCGACAGTCCTGAATGTCGCATGTATCGACCGTCGTTGCGCAGATGTCGCGCGCTCATGGAGGTTCGGAGCGTGACAAATATAGTCCCAAATATTTTAGGTTTGCAAATTGACTCCTAAATCCATGGTTTTGACAATTAAGTCTTTCTAGCTAATTTTGGCCAAATCACTGAAGCGGATGCCGGATATCAGATGTAACACAACCGATGTTGATGTAGGTAATTTGTAATCATATATTGGTATTTTTTTAATTATATTATCTCTTTATCTATTTCTGTTTTTCTTTAATTTTTCCCTTTTTTGTGTTTTATTTCCTTTTCTTTTTCCTTTTTCCCTCCTCTAGCCATTGTTGGGCCTTGTTAAGGCCAATGGAAGTTGTTGGCCTTAGGCGGCATC
>JAGVVM010005588.1:0-31584 GCA_019149425.1 Psidium friedrichsthalianum | reverse complement strand
TTTCCCCCCTTTTTCCCCCCCCCCCCTTTCCCTTCTTCCCTCCCTTCCCCCCCCCTCCTTTTTTTTCCCTTTTCCCCTCCCCCCCCCTCCTTTTCGTTTCCCCCCCTTTCCTCTCCTCTCCCCTCTCCCCCTTCCCCCTCCCCCCCCTCCTTTCCACTCCCTCCTTCCCCTCCCCCCCCCCCCCTCTCTCTCCCCTTTCTCCCCCCCCCCCCCCCCCTCCTTCCCCCCTCCTCCCCCCTCTCTTCCCCCCCTTCCCCTCTTCTCTCCTCTCTCTCCTTCCCCCTTCCTTTCTTACTCCTCTCCCTTTTCCTCTCCTTCCTCCTCCTCTCCCCTCCTTTCTCTCCCCTCTCCTCCTTCCGCCACCGAGACACGCATAATTATAGCCCCCCCCCCTCTCCCCCCCCCCCCTCCCCTCTCTCCTTTTTCTCCCTCTCTCCCTCCTCCCTCCCCTTCCCTTTCCTTCCCCTCCTCCCTGCCTTCTCCTCTCCCCCCTCCCACGCCCTTTTACCTCCCCCTTACAAGACGAAGTATTTAACTTAAATAAAAAATTGAGAAAAGAAAATGTTCATGAGAACATAAAATTATATGTAATTACTGAACCGATTTCTATTTCAAGAACAGAAATTTTGTGGCAATTATCGAAATTTTATACAGTTACCAAACGCGATTTTCTAAAACTCATTCAGGAAAACAAAATTAGAAAAAATCAATTCCAATAGAATAATTTGAGAATTAGAATCGTTGCCAAACAGGCTCTTAATTGTGAATTTCAAATTCCTAATGACCCATTGAAATTCACGTTTGAATAAGTCGAATTTCTTCTTATTTGTAAGGAAATACCCGAGATTTTCACGAAACATAATAAAATCTTCCGTTCCGAAATTTATTATTCCTTTGTTGGCCTTTTTATTTATTCACTTATGTGCTCTTTTATTAGGTTCACAAAAGGGCAAAAAGGAGATTAGGCGAGAAGCAGCAGGAAACACGTGTGTAGACGCGCCATTCCTACTTCTTTGCCGTACAATGAAAGAAAACGTGCCATGAGAATGTGGCTCCAGGAATGCACGTGTTAACTTGGGAACGGTGCACTCAAGGCTTGCTTTTCCACGCCAAAATCACGTGTTACTTCTTTTTTTCAATTATCTCGTGGTAAATTCACACGTTAAAAAGATGGGGGTAACTCTTTAAAATTGCCATTGCCTTTGCATCTGCCTGTCGAGGAGGAAAGAGGGTTAGAGTTGGGTGATTTTGCTAATTCGAAGAGTTCGAAATCGAGCGAGTTGGGTCGAAGTGATTATGATATGACGCGGTATGTCGTTTTACGTTCGATTGACTTTGCTCATATAAAATCGAATTAGATTTGAGGTTTTCTGTTGAAGCACAAGCTCCGACTTCGTCCTTAGTCTCAATATCACGAGTTAATTGAATTTGAGCTCGGATAAACACCATACTTCTTTATACAATTATATAGGCGTTGCGATTTTAACTATTGAGAACGATACTCACGCGTTGCTTAACCAAAAATATTATCAAATATAAACTTTCTCTCGATTCAAACGCGATTAAAGATACTCGAATTTGACTCGAAATCGAAAGAAAAGGAGCGGGAACTCGACAGACGACGATTCATACTCGTCAGTAACCCGACGATGTGTTTAGGCCAGCAAATATTACTGTGAACCTCACCTCGCCCCAACCTCGATCTCAAAAGGTCGTTGCAGCCAATTAATTAATCAATCTATCGCGATATCGACGATATTTTCGACTTTCAGTATATCAAAAAAGTTTAGGACATGAGGAAGTATAGGTAAAGATATAATATATAATTCTGAGGATGTTGTAAGGGATTCACCATGCAATACAACGAATGGAAAATTAAGACCACGAGGGCTCTAGCGATTGCAATTGTTTCTTATTGGGCGTACGAGCCAGTTCAAAGTTTGACCTAGGAAAAACGCTGCCTGGTCTCCCTCCCCTCCCGGGTCAAAAGTTGTTCCCGCCCCTACCAACAGCGTTGAAAGGGAAATGAATTTCACAGTTGAAAACCCTCCCAACAAAATCTTCAACGAAGAGAAAAAAAGTAGGTCGATACCTTTGACAATTCTGATGGATTTCGTCGACTGAATCGTCCGACGCGTTCCTTAGCCGTAGCTTTCGGATCCGCGCCGTCCGTTAACATTCGCGTTGAGTTCTTAGCGATTTCGGGATGTCTGGTCTTCGAATAAATTCCGCATAGTTGTTTACGTTAAATCGTGCTGCAAAGCTTCTATCTTTCGAGCCCTCGGGGCGATTAAAATGCTCGGCCCGGTCGTGTGGTCCGACAATCCCGCGAAAATTCAAGTTGTTGAATTCCTCGAGGTTAGAAAAAATAAATATTGACTCGAAACTAAGTCATCCTCATTAATACCTTTTTGACCAAGGAATTAAGATTGATCTTTCCAAAGGGCGACCGTGGACATTTGACGTCGTGGTTTGCTTAAATAACAATATGCGCAAGACTCTAACGAGGAAGGAGGGAAAATCAATTGGGACTCACTAATCATTTTAATAATGATTAAGTACTAATGAATGAAGTGCCTTGGTTAAGATCATACGAACACCACTAATGCTCTTTCCCTACTCTTCCCTCCTCTTAAAATTTGTGTAATGGATCACAAGTTCAACAACACAAGTCAAAAGTCTAGCCCAATTTCAAAGTCTGCAAGAGCCCAACATCCACTCTGTTTTTGGGGTCAATTTTTGTTCGTCCGTTCTTTCATTCTTTTTTGCCTCCTTTTTTTTAAAGCAGAACAAGAATTTTCTTAACGAGCCCACTCTCTCTACGAATTTTCACTATTTGGAAAGGACAATGCTTTGAAACAAGGGACTTTAGTTTGGAATTAAAGGGAAATATATATATATATATATATTATATATAAAGTACTTTTCGTTTCTTTGGACAAAATTTAAAAGGTTATGAAAATTTGATATGTAATTTACTGGTCAGTATTTGAGTGTTCTGAAAGTTTCGGATCCATGTAAAGATAGTCAATATATGTAGGTGGTGAGGTTTAGGTCAAGCAAAAATCAAAAAGTAAAATGCGTTGGGAGTGTGGTTTATACTTTCTAACAACGGGAAAGCATATAGGCCCCGCTTTGAGCTATACGGGCAGGGGTCTGAGGGCGGGAGTCTTAAGGGCGGAGTGTCCTTTGGACACTAGAGGATTTTTATAGTTTGAGCTCAAAATAACTACTGCTCTATGTATTATTTTTTTCTTATAATTGAGTGATGTAACGAGAGATGCGAGGTGTTAATTATAATGGAATGCTCTACTGGACGTAACCCTAATTTGAAGATGAACCAGGATAAAATCCGGCGTCTCAATTTTTTATTTTATTATTATGCTTTACTTCGTTGTGATTATGCTCGGAATCGTAACAAAGTGTAAAAATCCATCATACGAATGTATGCTTGATCACTACATTGGGAAGTGTAGTTACGAGTGAGACTGTGGGGTTTCGTTCGTTTGAAGTTTAAATGTAGTGCAAAATTACATTTGACACGGTAACATCAAAAGTTCTAAATTGATCTAGTACTTAAGTCTTAAAACTTGTTTTTGTGTGCTTAAGCACTTAAATTTGCGAACTTTTATGCATTGAGGATTTCATTTAAGATTGTCTATTCTGATAGGCGAAAGGTTCCACACCAATTTTTTTTTTCTCATCATTTTTCGATCCTATGTGGTCGTTAACTTGAAAATGGAGCTTTCTCAAATACAAAACGACCTCATTTTTACCTTATCATGTCACAAAAAAAAAAATTGAATATTTTAAATATACTAAAATTAGGAAATAAAAATATGAAAAGGAGGACAGAGAGAGGGAGATAGTGAGCTTATGGTGAGGAGGGTATGCCATGGGGCAACCTCCGCTCGTCCCTTTGTCGACGAGGGCCAGCAACCCTTGCCAGGGTCATAGCAAGGGCGATTGGCCTCACCGGCGACTTGCCGAGGGCTAGCCAGCCTCATCATAAGCCCGGCGAGGGTTTTACAGGAGAAGTTCTTCTAACCCGATTTAACTCGTCTGCTTGGCACGGGCCGTGTTCTCTAAAAGGAACACTTTGAGTAATCGCACAGGATGGTGATCATCGGCTTGTTTTCTTTCTTATGATATGATCCCAAAGGTCTCGCTTATAAGATGTGAGCCTTGGAGCAATACTTGGGATGCTCAAGCTTAGTGATGGTGTAATAACTAAAGAAGAACCGCAGAACAAGAAAAGCTTTTCCTACGTCCGCATTGTCAATTTCTTGCTGACTGTTCCTAGTTGCTCGATCCAACTACATCCGAAATGATCTCGTCTCCTCTCTTCTCCAAAACGTCACTCATTACAACCCCCTCGTTTTGACTTTTCGTCCCTCGATCTAATCCTCCCTCGACATGCTCAATCCACCCTCCTTTTGGCGTCGAAGTTCAAACTCTCTTTCTTTTTCGTATTCAGTACACCGATGGTCATGCGCAACGCGAAAGAAGAAGAAGGAGCATCACTTTGAAATTATTCCTTTTATTTTCTTCAGTTTTTTTTTTTAGCCTTTTCTGCTGGGTATCAGTTGCTGTTCTGAATATGCCCTGCTGATTATTGACCGTCCTTGTCTTGTGCTCCCCCAAAGGCCCCGCCATGCAGAGAGAAGAGACTGAACAGGATGATAACGCAGCGATTAGGACATGCGAACCGAAAATGGAAGTAATCATGCAGTTCATACACACGTAGATTCCGATAATGCAAAGGCCGTGTCATGTCGAGTCAAGAAATGCTTTTTTTGTTCCTTTCTTTTGTTTGTTTCCCAGTTCTTTCGTTGCTTTTCTCTTGCATTAGAACGTCGGAGGAAGGTCGCGCACGGTGAGTAATGAATCTATGCTCGTTCATTTATCTTCTTTTATGATACTGAAGTTCTACTGAGTGTTTATAGTTGGAGACGCTGGTCGGTTCTCCAGTTTAGCAGAATTTTCTGATCACTAAAAATAGAGCAATGAAATTTTGGAGAAGTGATGAGCAGAGCATCTGCATCATTGCATTGTGACTGCCTGGTTTCACAGGGAGAGAATTTGTGTCATGTAGATTTTCTTTTCGAGCCACTTCGTAATCCATCTTTTTTCTGTAGTCAGCTGGAGCCGATGTTAATGTGGAACTTTTTCGAGGCTATGCAACCACTGCCGCTGCTCGCAAAGGCCATTGTGCCCTCCTCGACATGTTCCTCAAGGCAGGGGCATCTAAATTGGCATGTGAATGTGCATTGATGGAAGCTTGTCTATCTGGTCAGGCCGAAGCTGCTGAGCTACTAATATGCTCTGAGATGATTGGACCTGATGTGGCTCAACATGCGCTTGTATCTGCAAGCTGCAGAGCTTTGTTGATGTGGTTTCTAATTTAATCAAGGCATGCATAATCTACTCTCACTAGTCATTTGGGTTCAGCATCATGTTACTAACTAGTTGACGACCTTTCTCCTCCAGAATGGGGTTAACATTGATTGCACCGATAGGGTTCTCTTGTGCTCCCTGAAGCCTTCATTGCATGCTAATGTTGACTGTTCGCCTTTAGTGGCTGCCATTGTGAGCCGGCTAGTAGCTATGGTTCAATATCTATTGGAGGTAACATTGTACTTAATTCGCAATACTTTTGTCACCGGCGTTTCTCTTGACATAGCGGTATTATACGTTGCCTTTGCTGGACTAGAGTACATTGTCACTGTCGGTCTTCGTTTGTGTAACTTATCTTTTGTTTCTCGTCATTGCTTACTAATACTTAACGCAAAAATGTAAGTCACCAATCTCACATGGAGCATGCTCCTTCCCATGTTTAGTGCATATTCGTCACCCCATTTGGCTTGCTTTTCAAGTTTAGAGGTCTTAATTTGTGGTTCCGTGCTGATGAGAAAGCTTTGACTTCTAACAGCTAATCATGTCTACAACTTTTAGGCAGATGCAAAGACCGGTCGACACATTAGGCTCAGTGCTTGGTCTTGGGACATCTTCTCTGGTGAGGAACTGAGAGTCGGTGCATGCTTGGGGGAGCCCTACAACGAAGCATGGTGTGCAGTTGAATACTATGAAGCAACCGGCCAAATCCTACAGCTCCTGCTTCATCATGACAACTCATTCCTCACAAGCCAACTACAAGGAAGAACCTTCTTTCCTATGCAATTCTCTGCCAAAACCAAGAGGCAGTTTACTTGCTCCTCAAGGCTGGAGCCGACGCCGACTTCCCCATAAAGACAGAGAAGGGACATGAATCTCATCTGATTCACTTGGCTGCAAGAGTGGGTTGCCATTCCATTTTAAAGCAATTGGTTGAGCACAGATGCGATGTTGACTCAAGGACCGAATCTGGGAACACAGCATTGATGATCGCTGCCTATTCGATCAACCGGAATGCTTCCTTGAACTAATTACTGCCGGCGCTAATGTGGGCCTAGTCAATAAAACTGAAGAAAGTGCTGTATCTTTGGCAAAGAGAAGTGCTTTTGCTTCCTCTTTGCCCAATATATTTGGTCAAGCAATCACAGCACGGGAAAAAATCTACTCCAGCAGTGTGGAGGTCTTCTCTCCGCTCCATTTTGCCTCGGGATATGGAAATGTGGAAATTCTGCAGAAAAATCCTTCGCAGTTCAAGGGACAATATAGATAAGCATGACAATTCCGGTTTGACACCAATCTTGGCTGCTGCAAAGGTCGGCCACACTGAGGTATTTCGCCACCTCATCGAGTCGGGTGCTGACATCAGTGTCAAGAGCCGGGATGGACAGATGGTCGCATCAATCCTTCTGCATCACACCTATGCCCGTTTGAGGGTACGGTTCGAAGAGATATTGCTCCATGCAGTCTTGTCACAATCTTTGAAGGGCTACTTAGAGTTCCGAGCCCTTCACTTTGCTGCACGTACCGGAAACTTGCCCGCGGTTGGCCAGCTCTTGAACATGGGTTATCCTGTGAACTCCTTGGAAGAGAGCGGGCATTCACCTTTAATGCTTGCGGCGAAGGACGGGAATGCCCAAGTTTCCAAGCTATTACTACAAAACGGGGCTGACCGTGGAATCCTGAACCAAAGAGGTGAGACGGCACTCCTACTCGCTAGGAAAAGCTGTAAAAGCAAGGCAGCAGAGGAAGCAATTTTCACCATTTGGCTCGATCTCATGTGCTCGTGGGCGAGGAGCTACTCAAGCATACTAGAGAAGGTAGGGGCTCGCCACATTTAAAGGTTGCTTGGATGCTGAAAACGGGCCTGTTAACCTGGGGAACGTCTAGGAAGAGAAATGTGGTGTGTAACGAGGCCATGGCAGGGCTGGTAGGAGCTTCCAGAAGAACCGGAGGAAGAAGTTGCTGATGAGAACGGTTTGCTGTTTAGGGTGGTGACCGAGACTGGGAGAGAGGTTCATTTCGAGGCAAGGTCTTCCACAAGTATGGAACTGTGGGTACGCGGCGTCAATCTTGTCCCCAAGGAGGCATCTTCAGATGATTGGCTACCGAACACATTTGCCAAGTATGCAATAAGATAGAAACAGGCTATACATGACAGCAATGAGGCGGTGTGTTGGTCTTCCAGTACGTGAAATTTATACTAGTTACGGTCCAACTCATGCTGTTTCAGAAGCTGCTATAGAAAAATCTCTGGTTAGTCGGTCAATGGAATTACATTTAAAAGTGCGATACTGCAAAATCCTTCAACCTAAACCCACCCTCCCCAACCCCCCACCGCAAACCCCCACTCGTATGATGCTGTTCAACACTGTTCTCAACGGTCCTTATTGAGCTCAAATGCCCAAAAGGGGTTGATGGTAAAAAACATGTTGCAAGTTGCGAACGTTTGAGAACTTCTCATGCTTATGACGATCTTACCAAACTAGGCATGAATACATTGCAAGTTCTTGCAGTTCTGGGCGTCTTGCCTCGGTTGATCTTCCTCGAATGCATCATTAGGAGATTCTAGATAAATTACTTGCTCCCTGTGGCTTGCCTCCAAGCGGTTGAGCCACGTGAAAATGTGCTAAAACTTGTGGTTAAGCATGATGTTTTATGTTTCTACCTGCTATCTTATTGGAGGAGTATGCTTCTCATATCTATTTCTGTAAACAACCATTTTGTTCTTACGGTTGTATGTTGAAGAATATAAACAACTCTTAACAAAAACTGTCATCATATCGGAATGCTGAATCACTGTCTGAACCTCACCTGTGGAACCGATATCTTGAAGAACAGAGCCTGATAAAGCTTATACATTTAACTCAGTATACGTGACACCGTCTGAAAATTCAGTTGATTAACCATCTCGAGTGTGCATGCGAACAGTGGAAGTCCAGGCAATTATTTGGTCTGGTCTTGTACAAGCCACGGAAGTTACATTAGATGGACTCATTCTACGGAAAGCGTGGTAGGTGGATGGTGCTGATCGAGCGGAAGTGACACGTAGGACTCGGGTTAGTGCCACCCACACTTTTTTTTTTTTAATTAGCTGTTCATCTTCATATACTTCAAGGTGACTACTCTCTGAGGAAATATACTCAAAGTATAAACGTACAGTAAAAGTCTTTGTTCTGGCCTTCACTCATCATACTTGAAGCCAAGAAAACCCTGTAAGTGTCACCTTTTAAGGTAAGTGACCCTTTAAATTTAGGTGACCTTTACTTGTAGGTCCTCGTAGGACCAAACTCTGTTCACTGCATATTCTTCCTTCCTTTCCTGTTGTTTAACCAGTGGCATCTTCAACAAGAACCACACTTCAGAAGGGTCTGCTTATTATGGGCTTGATCGCAAAGCAAAAATAGTTAAATCCAGACTGAGGTCATTGTCTAGCTTGACCATTACTTAGTTTCCACACTTCTGAGTTCTTGGTGTGGATTGCACAACTTTTGTGCCTGACCTTGCAAGCTTGCCTTCAGGGATTCTTAAAGTGGGCATTGCATTGTTCTCTAATGCATCGAGTTTCTATATTAGGTAGTTTCTAAAGTAGCGGGTGATCAGTCTCGCAATCCGGATATTCACTTCATCTCCGCCTGTTTGTTTACAGGACACTGGCGAGACACCGCCATGAGAAACTTGGGAAATCTGCTGGTGGTCATATGTTTTCTTCTTGGGCAATGCGGCATTATAAGAACGGTGAAGGCAAAGAGCAATGTGTGTGAATCTCATGATCTTAAAGTGTTTCTGTTTCTTTAAGAGAGGGAGAAGTCGGTAGGAGTTTTGAGCAAATCATTTATGGACAGGTTCATATCGTGTACCTCGGAGCAAGAAAGCAAGACGATCCCACGTTGGAGACCAATACGCATCATGACATGCTTGCTTCAATTCTTGGGAGGTAAAAGGAGTTTACAAAATTTC
This sequence comes from Psidium friedrichsthalianum, assembly GCA_019149425.1. Lineage (NCBI taxonomy): Eukaryota > Viridiplantae > Streptophyta > Magnoliopsida > Myrtales > Myrtaceae > Psidium > Psidium friedrichsthalianum. The sequence goes on along the minus strand of JAGVVM010005588.1, from coordinate 22,233 downwards.
ATGAAGAAATTTATAGCAAAAGCAAGCGTTGTGACTTACTTCCTAATGGTGCGGCCTGGTGTGCTTCTACTTTTTATCTGTTCTCTCAAACACACTGCTTCAGCAAGGAAGCGGCCGCCAAATCGATTTTGTACAGTTATAGGCATGGCTTCTCCGGTTTTGCTGCGAAGCTTACAGAGTCTCGGGCACAAGAACTTGCCGGTACATCAAAATCTTTCGACATATTCATGTTAATTTTGGGGGTAAACAATTAATTTGCACTCTTTTGCTAGGCCTGAAGATCATTTCATGCACTTACACTTTGGCATTTGCTAATGTTTCAGAGTTCCCCGGGGTCGTCCGCGTCATACCCAATGCCCTTTTCCGCCTGCAAACTACTAGGAGCTGGGATTTCCTCGGTCTCTCTCCTTCTCCTTCACCCACCAGTCTCCTTTACAAGGGCAGAATGGGCGATGGAGTTATAGTAGGCATGCTAGATTCAGGTCGATTTTCTCTCTACATCTTTCCCCTCTTTCTCTATTTCATGATTAAAGCTTGTCACTAGCTTTATGGTTTTCATAATGTAGCAGGAATTTGGCCGGAGTCAAAGGCATTCAATGATGAAGGCCTCGGGCCAATCCCGTCACGCTGGAAAGGCGGTTGCGAACCAGCGGAGCAATTTGATCCAGCCAAACACTGCAACAGAAAGATAATTGGGGCTCGTTGGTTCGTGGATGGATTCCTGGCAGAGTATGGAAGACCACTGAATGCCTCGGGCGACCGAGAGTTCTTGTCGCCAAGAGATGCGAATGGACATGGGACTCACACGTCGAGCACCGCCGTCGGTTCTTTTGTGAGCAATGTTAGTTACAGAGGAATTGGATACGGAATAGCGAGAGGTGGTGCTCCCCGTGCCCGGCTAGCGGTATACAAGGTGTGCTGGAACGTGCTCGGCGGACAGTGCTCGTCTGCAGACATATTGAAAGCATTTGATGAGGCAATTCATGATGGAGTCGACGTGCTCTCTCTGTCTATTGGGACCGCGATTCCTCTCTTCTCTGACGTGGATGACCGAGATGGTATTGCTACTGGTGCGTTCCATGCTGTGGCACGAGGAATAACTGTAGTTTGTGGAGCCGCCAATGATGGACCGGCGGCTCAGACGGTGCAGAACACAGCGCCGTGGATACTAACTGTCGGAGCAAGTACCATGGACCGAGCCTTCCATGCTCTCATTACCCTCGGAAACAATGAAACGTTGGCGGTATGTGTTGTTACTTGTAGTTAGCATATAAAGCATCCCTGGAATTTTGCACCAAATGTGTGATGAGTTGCTTCTTACTGTCTAAGGGCCAAGCCATATACACAGGAAAGGAAATCGGTTTCACGAGTTTGCTATATCCGGAAGGCACAACCCTCGACCCAACTTCGGCAGGGTATACGCTTGTCCGATGATCGCGTTATCGGTAATTGTGGACAAAGAAAGCTAAAGCTGCTAATCTTCTCTTGAATTAATCACAGGGCATGTGAGCTTCTCTCCCCTAATGCAACACTGATGGCTGGGAAAGTGGTCCTGTGCTTCACCTACACGACGCGTAGGCTCGCAGTGACAATCGCGGCAGCGGCCGTGAAGGCGTCTAGGGGTGTTGGCGTTATTGTTGCCAAGAATCCAAGTGACGGGTTGGCTCCGTGCAGCGACGACTTCCCATGCGTGGAGGTGGATTATGAGATTGGAACCCGAATTCTGTTGTACTTCCGCTCAGCAAGGTATGTCATGACAATCTTTGTTACGTTGCAATCCGTCGAAACCTGAAGCTATATCACTTCACAGAATCGGATGGCTGTTTCATGGATCCTATACAGATTCCCTGTGGTGAAATTGAGCCGGACTATAACTGCTGTGGGCAAAGCAATCCCAGCAAAGGTTGCCTTTTTCTCGTCCAGAGGGCCGAGCTCTATTTCCCCTGCAATTCTCAAGGTACATTGGGTTTTTAAACTGTGGCCTTCAGTCATCAGTCGTGCAGTTTGTAAGTTCTACAAACGTGCTGATTCTAGCTCGTTTGAAAGTTACATGGAGTATCGAAAAATCATCAACTAGTCTCTTTTGTACAAACAATAGATGGAACATCCGCTCCTGATGTTGTTCTGTGACACAGCCAGATGTAGCAGCACCCGGGGTGAACATCCTAGCCGCCGCTTCTCCATTAGATCCGTTGGCGGACAATGGATACGCGATGCACTCTGGAACTTCTATGTCGACTCCTCATGTCGCGGGCATCGTGGCGCTCCTGAAAGCGCTTCACCCGGATTGGTCACCGGCGGCATTTAGATCGGCCCTCGTAACTACTGGTACTTACCCGACTCGACTGAGTGAAAATGAATCGCAAAACAGTTCTTAAGATCTACTTCAACCAAACTTCTCTTCCTGTTTACTCCACGACCAGTTCCGTTTCTGTTTCGCCATTTTGGTCGGTGGAGCGACCAATGAGCATATTGCATCAGCTCACACGTTCAGAGACATTAACATAGATGATGTTCATCAACCAGAATAATCTACGCTTGGGAATTTCAACTACTATTCAAGTGATTAAGCATTGCTGACGTAGAAAGCCTTTTGCAGCCTGGAGGAACAGTCCGTCGGGTTTTCCTATCTTTGCCTCGGGAAATCCTCTGAAGCTGGCCGACCCGTTCGACTTGGGAGGCGGCATTGCGAACCCGAACTCCGCAGCCGAACCCGGTCTAATCTATGACGCGGGCATGCCCGACTACATTGTTTACCTATGCGCGATGGGCTACAACGACTCCGAGATCTCTCATCTGACCGAAAAGCCTACTCATTGCCCTACAAGAAGACCCTCCGTCACCGACGTGAACCTGCCCTCCATAACCATACCGAGCCTTATGGGCTCCATCACCGTAACCAGAACCGTCACGAACACTGGACCCCCCAGATCGAGATACTGGGCCGAGATCGAGCCGCCCTCCGGCACTATGGTGACGGTGAAGCCTCACGTCCTAGCGTTCGGTCGCCAACCAAGAAGATGGCCTTCGGAGTCACGGTCCGCGCCATCGCACCGGTGAACACGGGATACTACTTGGAAGCTTGGTTTGGACTGATGGAGTGCGAGCCGTGAGATGTCCTCTGGCGGTCAGGATAGTTAACCAGGCACCATTTTATTCAGATGAATAGAGGGTAGAAAACGTTTAGTGGTATGATTGCAACGTTGTAATCCTAACAAAGCAAATACAAAATCGCGATCGACGTAGCGGTCACATCCGCGCGCTATTTTCGGAGTCGCGTATGCTTTCCGATCACGTGAAATTTTTGGCAATTCATCTAAGTCAGCTCGAGCTATTGCGATTCACATTGAAAGCAATTACAATTATGTGGTTCATTATAGAACTTGACGTTCACACTTCGTTCTTTTTTCGTCTGCTAGTAGCTCGTGCTGGTCACAGCTTGACGGTATCATTGGATCGCGACTTATCCATCCAGAACCGTCGGGTAGCACCAATGAACGGTCAAGATGTACTCTGTCTCGAGCACACGGATCGACTTTCCCCACCGTTGATACCAAAAAGCATCCGACGGTCCAATTTTCCCTCCGAACAGAGGAAGCGCCAAAAATTGAAAACATTCAAATCTCGCCCACTATATATGCATCTCTCCAAGCTCGATGGTACAGCGTAACTTCACCAGTTGGCAAGCGAGAAAGAGGAAGCTCAAAGCAATTTTCCCGAGAAAATGTCAGGAAGAGGAAAGGGAGGGAAGGGCCTGGGAAAAGGAGGGCGAAGAGGCACAGGAAGGTGCTGAGGGACAACATCCAGGGGATCACGAAGCCCGCTATCAGGAGGCTCGCTCGCAGGGGAGGCGTCAAGCGCATCAGCGGCCTGATCTACGAGGAGACCCGGGGGGTCCTCAAGATCTTCCTGGAGAACGTGATACGCGATGCCGTGACTTACACGGAGCACGCCCGGAGGAAGACGGTGACGGCCATGGACGTGGTGTACGCGCTCAAGAGGCAGGGCAGGACTCTGTACGGGTTCGGAGGCTGAGGTGGGTCTTCTCGGGGTTCGATAGTTAGATGGGCGGGGTGGGTTTCTGTGATGTATCGAAGGACTAGTGAAGTTACTGGGTCGAAGGCGGATTGATTCGTTAACTGGGTTGTCGGTAGTGTTATGTTAAATCAGATGCAGTGCTTTAGGAATCGCAGTTAGTTTTGGTTGGGCACGATGATGGTGTCAACGTCTTTTTTGATGTTATTGCTGCTGTTGATATGTTGTTGATGTGATTTGTTTCCCCCATTTGATCTCCATGATTTGTCCTTATGTTTCCTTCGCTCCATCCAAGGTCGTGCTATTAGGGATGGGCTCCATTGTGCATGTCAACCGTTCGATGAAATGCTTTAGCCGACCAGATATTCACGCTAATCGTTGCCAGTGCTTTCGTTTGGCTCGACAAGCCTCACGCTTGTTGAAAATGTGGATCAGCTTATCGAGTAGGCCTGCTTTGCCAGGCCCAATGCCACACACGACTAAGTTCTCGTCTCTCTCCGCATTCATGCGCGCGAGCTGGTGATGGAAAACAGGCCAAATAGCAGACACTTGGTGGGTACTTCTACGGCACGTGCGACGTCATTGGCCGTGCTTTGCTACCATGGTAAGTCCTATCTCAGCGAGGAGCGCATGTTTCTAGACTCTTTAATCTTCTGCGTCAGCACATGGTGCATATGAAGACAAAAAAAGAAGAAAGAATTCATCCGGAAAACGAGAGGAATGCTGATTCTATACGGATCTCGATTCCTTGGAAGCAAGACATAAATTGATCAGCGTGCTGGGCATCTTTCTCTGGGCTCACTTGTTCTTACGTGATCGATCTCAATCAATCTTCACTCGGCTCCATCGACCGAAGTCTTCGGGTGTGATTGGCGAGATCATCGCGGTCCAAATTACATGTGCCCCGGATGATGTCTCCATATTTTGGTTGCAACCTCGTAGGTGAGGAATCGAATGAAGTTTCCTTCTAGAAACCCTTGCCACTTGGCGCGATCTGTCTGGGAGATGCCTCCTTTGAAAGAGGACAAACCAGTCTCTCTCTCAAAGGACAAACCGAGCCATCAAAGGTCAACTTGCCCCCCACGTTGGCGATTATGAACCAATGCCTGGTTTCTTCCCTATTGCTTACTAAGACTGAATTTACTATAAATGTTTATGTGGGTTCGAATCATTCTGGGTTATGGTTCGGCCTTTCGGAAAATGGAATCGCAATTTTAGGTACGAGCAGGGGTAAGTTTTTCACGTTACTGAAGTAAAACAGGTCTCTTTCGTTAAGCGATCTCGAAATCACTATATATATATACATGTTTATATAACTTTTAAGGGTATTTGTTTAGTTAAGTTTTACGTGTCAATCCCTTCGGCATCCTAAAACGCGGTTCCACGATCGAATCTTTAAAGCTTCTAGAACCGAAAAACCAATTCCGGGACCGTTTCAACGCTCCAGCTACTTGATTTCGTCCGCTTAGCCAATGGCACACTGCTCGAGGCTGTACGGTTACACGACTCCCGGCCACAAATGGACACATCAATCAGCTGCCATCAAAGGAAAGAAGAATCAAGCTGTGCCCCCACAAATTTATGTGACTTCGCCCACGCTACCCCGTACAAATTCGTCCAGAAGGCCTGCTTTGGCTTATCGCCAGCAGGGTCGCGGCTGAGCTGTACGGGTGAGATGGGGTTACTTTAAAATGAAGAAGACAATGTATGGCATGTGACAAATGATTTTTAGAATTAAGATAGTAGATCACGGAATGTTTAAGATCTAAATTAAGCCGTTCACGTGCGCCAAAGCGGTGTTATATTGTTTATCACAATTGTGACATCCGAGTCTCGCCTCGTTGGGAGAAATCATTTTGAGTGATTCACAAGTTTACACCAATCCCTAAATGGTGATCATTTTGTGTAGTTTTTCCGAGCAGGTGATCAATCTGTGTAGTTTTTCCGAGTAATGTTTTTGGGCTTAGCTCATGCGAAACGGACTCGGTCGTTATATTAAGGATTTCATAAATTAATATCAATATATCTTTTTTTTTTTGAGAAAGACGTGAAAATTCAGCTATCTAACTGGTCTTGTTAATTTGACCAAAAAGAAAAAACTGGTCTTGTTATCTAAAAGAGAAAATCATACTTTTGAAATCACTTTCAAAATGACAAAATTTCCCATTTTATTAAAGCCCTTTATTTAAATTATAAGTTCTAAATTTCTAAGGTATATAATATGGCAGTTGTGCAGAGCAGAATATTCAGATTCATTGTATCAAAGTCATTATGAATTCTTGGGTTAATACTATAAAAATCTAAACAAGTATTTGTATGTATTTCTAAAACTAATTTTCACGTCCTAAATTCTAACCTAATATATCCGTGTTGTATTTACTCTAAATTAATTTTTTTTACGACGTGAAAATTAGTTTAGAGTAAATGTGGCACGGATATATTAATTTGTAATTTTTTATGACACAAAAATTTAGTTCTTGCTAAACTTGGCACGAGTGTATTAATTTGAAATTTTTGTGACCGGAAATTTAATTTGGTCAAAAGTGACGTAGATGTATCAGTTTAAATTTTTTGCACGATACTAATCTTTAAATTATTTTACAGTCAAGTATCTATATATATATATATATATATATATATATATATATCAACTATTTTTCTTCTCGAAAAGCTTCTAGAAGCCGAAGCACCCCTTTTAAGGACTAGGGTGCGCTAGTAACTCTCCGCTCCTCGTCAGTCTTTCCCATTAGTCTCTCTCTCTCTCTCTCTCTGTCTCGTTGTCATGGAGTTTCGTGGTGCCGCCATGGATGTCCTGTGCCAGCTCAAGCTCGTGCTCATCGCAGCTCTCGCTCATCTGGGTCTCCTCAAGCCGCATGATCGAGAGGAGGAAGAAGAAGAAGTAGAAGAAATCCCCAACACCATACTCATCATGGACGGCTCGTCGCCGCTGCCGTCGCCCGTCCTAGTCCCAGTCCACACCCTGACGGCCATGGTCAAGAGCCAAGTCCCGGTCATCGAGTACGCAAGGTTCCTGGAAAGACACGGACATGGAGCTGACGAAGGAGAGGGCAACAATGGAGGGTGCGCAGTGTGCTTGAGCGGCATCGAGGAGAGGGACGAGGTCAGGGAGCTGAGCAACTGCTCCCACGCGTTCCACAGAGAGTGCTTGGATCGCTGGGTGGACCACAATCAAGTCACTTGTCCCCTCTGTCGGTCTCTGCTTTTCCCTTCTGAACTTTCTTGTTTTCTCGGGGGAAGAAGATGATGAAATTTGAGCCCTTGTCTTTTTCATGTATTTTCTCTGTTACACGGGGTTCTACCAAATCTGGAGCCATGTGTCTCAGCCATTTGAGTATTTTTCAGCTTACCCGAGAAAACAAGAAAAAGAAAGAAAAAGAAAGAAAGAACAGAAACGGCGACTTTGAATTTGTCGCGAGAAGGTGAATACACTTCGAATTATTGAATCTCTATAGATCTATCACTCACTTTAGTATGGCCCGGCCTCAGAGTTGGACCATTGGGCGAGCTTGAGTCGAACAACTCGAACCAGTACGATCAAATTTTAAAATTTGTCGAAAGTGTAGGGTCTTAAAATTTGTTAAAATAATATAATCGAATTTTTTAATTTTGTTCAACTTGACTGATAAAAAATATTGACTTGATTTTTTTTTTTCCATATGTTTTTTTTTTGCGTGGCGATGACATGGTTAAAACGGCGTAAAAAAAAGAAGCAACATTATTTGGAATCAAATGGTGAGGGACAGTACTCGCCGCCAAGAAGGGTTGGCAATGGTGGGGAAATCTTCGGCGAGGGTTTCTGCCCACCCACAGATGGGGCGAGAGTTGACGGCCCTCACTCTATTGGCAAGGGTCATCGGCCCTTGGCTAAGGCTCGGCGACCCCCAGTGACCAATATCCCACCAGTGTCGACCCTTCTTGGACCCTTCTTGGTAGCGAGGGTAGCCCTCACCACCGTCGCACTGTTGCTGCCTTTTTATATATGAATTTTTAATAAAATATATTAAAAATTAAATATTGATCAAAATGACGTCGTTTTATCCTTGTAAGAAAGAGAAAATATTAAAAAAGTCACGTCAGCACTTTCGGTAATCTAAATTGAATGGAGTTAACGGAAGGACTCAATTGCATCAATTTGATAAGTTTTAGAATTAAATTATACTGCATAAGTTTTATGACTGAATTATATTTTCATGACAAGTTTTAAGACTTTCAAACTTATAAAAAAACAAAACAATAATAACATAACTAATGGTGAGAAGCACATGGGAGAAGGCGTTTCTGGACTTTTGGAGCTGGCAGATTCAAAAAGTTAATAGCAAGAACAGATAATGTTAAAGTAGCACAAAGTATAGCTGCCACAGCATGACGCCAAACTAAATGCGAGTCGCTTTCGTGATAACTATTAATTTGAGCTTCATTTTTTCCCCCCAGCTTATGGAAATAGATGGTCCTGTTTCGCCAGAATTTTTCCCACAAAGAAATATCTTTTATCGAAATTAATTCTTCAGACTTTTAAATATAGAAAAAGGAGTAAAGGATCCTGTGATGATTTTCAGATAGGAGTGATCGAGCAGATCGGGAAATCAAGAAATAGACCCTTCAGTAAAATTATATCAATGTAACCACAATTAACACCACTACGGTCGGGCTATCGAACACAGAGTCGGAAGTAAATCAAGCCGAGTTTGATAAAAAAAGGTTTAGAAAGTACAATTCTTACAAATGGACCAACCCATACAAACTTCGTCGGAGTTTGACTCAACGACAAAGCCTGGACACGCGTCGACAGTACACCGGAGTTTGACTCGACGAAAGAGCGTTTGAGGTAGAGATAAACGCCGGAGTTCGACTCGACGACGAGAATTTGAAATCTACAGCTAAGAAATTTAAAACGCAATGCAAAAAGTAAAGATATAGATAAATTTCGTTTGATTTGTTCGGAGGGTTTTCTTGATATACGCTTGGTGGTATTTATAATAGTTGAGTGAGTAACTGCTCTTCGATGGCTGCAGCTTCCGAAGCATCCTTATTGATTGCTTCTACATCTACCGCTGGTAGAGCAGTGTGGCATTAATTTGTACCGCTGTCGACAGGTATCCCAACGTTCTTCAACAAATCGATAGTCACGGTAGTCTTCACGTGCCGTGCACATGCTCTTCTCATGTCCTGATATTTCACTTTCAATATCTTCCCCTCCTGCCTCAAGCAGGTGTGTCGATGGGCAAACTGTTTTTTAAGGGTCGACAAGTTCGCAAGCATTATCGAATAGCGGGGCTAGCGCATTCTTCTGAAAGGAATTTAAGGTTACGATTCGTTTCACGAAAAAACACTCAAGATCTGGAAAGCATATTCGAGAAATGATTGGTTATATCTTTTTTAAAAATTAGTCAACATAAAATATTTTCATTTACGCCTAACTATTTTCGTAGGTTGATAAGGATATTTTGCAATCGTTCATTTTGGTAAGCAATACAAGCGATGATTTTTCGGAAATAGTTTTTCAAATCTTGAGTTTTAAGGCTCGGTTTGTTTTTCGCGTTGGTTTCGCGAAAAATGAAAGATTTGAAAAATATTTTTCTCATGATGAACCAAGAGGCTAACTGCACATCCGCCGTCGTCGTGTCGTGACTACGTGGTGGGTCACGCAAAGGTCGGTTCTCACCAACGAAGGACTAATTGTAGTTTCCGAAGAGGGTGCGCAGCGGAAATAATCTGATGAAAGGCCACAATGGTTGACCAGTCTTCTAGTGATGAATTGCCTTGGCCGATACACGGCTGCTGGCGAAGTCCCGTCGAGCGTGGAGGGCGCGTTTCTGGGTTTTGTCTAGAGTTTTGTCGTTCTGCATCAGCAGTGGATAGGATCATCTCAGTTCAAATTGCACTTGCGCCGGATTTCCACAAGACCCAGATCCCGTCGTCAAATTTCTGAATGGATCGATCAGGAGGCTTTTGTGGAATTGGAAAGTTGCCTTGGACAGCGATTCGGTTGCATTTCCTCGTAGAAAGCCCATGCATCTCTCGCCACTTGGCACGATCTGTTTGGGAAATACTAGCGTCCGACAAAGAGCAAGAATCTCTCTCTCTCTCTCTCTCTCTCTCTCTCTCTCTCTCTCTAAGGGCCAACCCAGCCATCAGCCGATACATCAATCGATTGCCATGGAATTTGAGAAGAGGAAAGAGGAATTCAGACGGAACCCATAAAATCATGTGAGATCCCCGGCACAAACGTGGATAAGTTTTTCTAATCAGAAATTGATTTTTGATTAGAAAAGTTCGTGGGCGACGGTGGGCGACGATTGGTGGAGGTTTGCGGCGGGCGGCGGCGAGCAATGGTCGGCAGTTGACAGTGACCGTAGGCGGCGATCGATGAAGGTTAGCGATGGGTGGTGGTAGAGTTTGGTGGAGGCGAGCGTTGTCGAAAAGAGGTAAGGGCATATCGAAAAGAGGGTGAGGCAGTATGTACGTACTTCTTGAATTTTTTTTTTTTTGGTCAAAGAAGTACTTCTTGAGTTGAGAAGTAATTTTTTTTAACTTCTCAAATTGAAAAAAAAAACAACTTCAGAAGTAAAAATTCATTTTAAAGTAGAAATTTCTTTTCGATTTTCCTATTATAGTGGATTGTTCTTATTGACTCTCTTCCTGAATATAGGCACCGATATTTAGACCAAATCATGCAATCTCTAGTGTCCTTTATCATTCCTCATTATTTCTCTGAGTTTTTCGCATTGGCTTAATTTGCAAAATCCTAATTAGTTTCCGCGTTATATTACATTACTCTTTTTGAGAACTTGACTCACATGGAACATGTTACGAATCATTATAAATAGTATCGAAGTAGAACCCCTCAATGGGTGATGTGGTTCATATACGAACCATGCCCATACCCAATCCAACGTGGGCGAGAGTGATTGCTGGGACAAGGTGGCTCAAACAAGATATAGCTCATGGAAAGCTTCTAGGATGATAAGGGGAGTAGAGATAGATCAGGCCACACATTTGATAGCCAGAAAGATATGAGCCGACACTGGCGAGAACATTAATTCTATTAGAATATGTCTTGAATTCAAGCTCGTGATCAAAAGCCACTGATAAGATGAATAATAGTAAAGCACGAAGGTTTTTTTGTTTTTTTGGATACGAAACCAACAAGTGTAGGTTTTATAATTTTAGTAACTTGTGGATACGTAATATATCACTTGAGAAGTGGGAATCGTTAAGGAGATTAAAGGAAAAGATTTGGATTTATTTCCTAATTTTCACTTTACATTGACATCTCATATATTCCAATCTTGGCTTCTTCCATATGCGGATATATTTTTTTTTTTTGGCCGACCATATGCGGATATTTTGGGTGGGTTTGGTTTCAACATTTCAAATGGGCTTTGGTGAAATGCAAATGTCCTTAGCCTAAAGGGCTTTGGGAAAATGCTAATTGCATTTGGAAAAAACTGATTTTCAAAACGAGTTTTGGATTAATATTGTTTGCTAAAATAACTTTGCAAATGGATTTTTTGGTAATTTTTACCATTGTGGGGTTAGTTTTGGAAAAAAAAAATTCTTTTAGCATTCGGCCAAATGCTGAAAGCCCAATGCTGGTCCTACTAGCATTGGGCTTTCAGCATTCCCTAAGGCCAGCATTTGGCCAAATGCTGGCCTAAAGCTGAACCAAATGGTTTAGCATTTTCCCAAGGGGCTTTGAGGGCTGAAAGCCCCTTGGGAATGCTGAACCAAACCCACCCCAATAGGTCGTGGGATTCGCAGGTCTTGAAGTGCCACATATATGATGCTTGGCAGCAGCTTATTTCGTGGAATTACATCAAGTATTCAAGCATCGAACCCGATTAAATCTTGTCGTGAGATTTTCAAGAGCTTCTAGAAGCCGAAACGCCTCTCTAAGGATTTGGCGTGCATCGGTAGCTCCCTTGCTCCTCTTCGTTCTTCCACGTTAGAGCCTCTCTCTCTTTCTGTCACATTTATGGAGTTTCGTGGAGCCGCCATGGATGTCCTGTGCCACCTCAAGTTAATATTGATCACGCCTCTCCCTCAACCGGGTCCGGTCAAACCACATGATCGAGAAGAAGAAGAAGAAAAGCAATCGAACTCACAATCCCCAACACCATACTCATCATGGACAGCTCGTCGCCGTCGCCGTCCTAGTCCCAGTACAAACTGTCACACCCTGATCCTGGAGAAAACGGGCATGACACGGCCGCCCTTTCTCAAACAAAGGACGCAGCCTCAAATAGAATTCGAGTAACCACCTGATATTCAAATATATATATCTCCATATATATTTGATAAAAAGGTCCCATATTCACAGTATTCAGAGCTTATCTATCAGACAAAAGATATACACGCATATCTTTTTCATGTCTAGCTTGACAACTCACCAACTATATACAACTTTTTCAAAAAAACATACACCCAACTATCCCAAAAGTCCCGCGGCTATCGTTCGCTCGATCCTATTTGCGACCTTGTCGATGTACCTGAAAGACATTTGAAATAAAAGAGTGAGCAACACAGCTCAGTGAGAAGTACAATCTCTTCTAAGCGGATCGAGAAACTACTATGCATTTATCAAGTAAATCAAATATCAAATCAGAATAACAACAAACCATCAATGGTTCAATCCATTGATTAATCTCATTAAATAAACTTCCGATGGTCTATCCATCGAATAATCTCGTACTCATCCCCAACTATGGTCACATTTAACGCCGTGACAAGGCGACCAAGTTTACCCCCCCTTGGTTTAGGTCTACCACCTATTTTAGCCGGTGGTTCGGCTTAATGACGTCTCTACAGTATGCATACTACCCCCACCTCAATGGGTTCTAATCATAGGGACATGAGCATCAATCACAATATCAAATCCAGAAAATCACAATAATTCAGTTCCACAAATCAAATCCAGAAAATCACAACATTCATATTACAAAACCGAATCCAGGGCTTTCCTCAAAACATATTCCTCAAAACAGTATTTCAGTCTTAATATAAACCATCATTCAACAATTAAATGGGTAGTAATAGCTCGATCCTGTTTTATGCAAGAATAATGCCTTCGAAACATCACCTTTCTTTGCCTTTTCAAGAAAACGAAATCATAATACGCGTATCCATTTTTAAAGCATGAATTTTTTTATAAATCCTTAGAAGAGAATGCACAACTCACCTTAAAATGCCAAAATCCAACGTATATCTCGAACTGCAAAGCCTGAAATCCTAATAATTAATAGAAAACGACATTAAAACTGTAGAAATACTCCGTTAATGGAAAACTTGACTAAACGATACATAAACGTTTATAACTCGACGTCTACGGGCTAAAAAACCCACTATTCGCGCATCGGGCAACCTGCGCGCTAAATTTCAAAAATTTCGTTCGGATAAACCGTAACTCCGATTCACGAACCGTCAAAAGCATTAGCTCCGTAACATCCTTAAGTTCGTTTCGTACAATATTCGCAGCTAGCGACATCAAAATCAAGCCTTAAGACATCGCAACCCAAAAACGTGAATTTTCCAGCACTATTTGCAGAAAAACCTTTTACGTTTATCCAAACGAACTCCGATTAATACAATCTTATAGTCCAAACGAAGCTCATTCGACACACTACAAAGTCCTATTATGGTCGACCTCAAATAACGACAAAAAAATGAAGATATTGGGTCTCGAATTTTACTGTTCACGGTGTACTGTAGCACCAGAAATGGAAAATCTTGTTTCGGGCAAACCATAAGTCCAAATTGAGTTCTGTAAAGTCCCACGACTCCACAACACCCTAAATCATCATTTACTCAAAGAATCTCCAGCTCAACGACTCAAAAATCTGACTTCTCAGCTTAGTTTTTCTCTAAATTCGAACGTGAACCCTAATAACGGAAAACGTTCGAATCAGTCGAATAAAAAGGACGAACACTTACCTAGGCTTGCGACACGTAGCGAGACGAGTTTGATGAGGCGTCCGTGGCGGTTAGTGCGCGCACGTGCTCCTCTCTCTCTCTTTCCCTTTCTTCTTTCCTTTTTCCCTTTCCTCTCTTCTCTCCTTCTCTTCTTTCTTTTTTTCCTTCTGCCGAAGGAAGTCTCCCGAAGCTCCTTTTTATCTTCTGCTTTTGTTGACTTTTTCTTTTCTTTTTTTTTTTTTGGTCCCACTACTAGTTTTGACTTGGTCAAAAACTCACGTATTACACAAACCCTGACGGCCATGGTCAAGAGCCAAGCCCCAGTCGTCCACAAAATCCTGGAAAGGCATGACATGGAGGCGACGAAGGAAGAGGCGAGAAAGGATGGTGTGCAGTGTGCCTGAGCAGCATTGAGAAGATGGACGTGGCCGGAGGGCTCAGCAACTGCTGCCACGCGTTTCCGCGGAGAGTGCTTCTATCGCTGGGTGGACCGCAATCAAGTGACTTGTCCCCTCCGTCGGTCTCTGCTTTTCCCCTTCTGAACGGAAAGGACAAGATTTTCTCGCGTTTCCGAGGAAGAGGAGATCATGAAATTTGAGCCCTTTTCTTCTTCTTAATTTTTTCCCTTGACGACGACTTTGAAGCTAGTCTGAAGAAGGTCAATATACTTTGAATTAATGAATCCCCCGATCTCTAACACTAACATTAGCATACCGCAGCCTTAGAATTATACCTGACGGCGAGAGCTTGAATCGAACACCTCGACCCCAATTCTGATCCCAAAATCATCCTCCACATCTGTTTTATCATGTCGAAAACAATACATGACTCTTGGGCGAAATTTGACCGTGCCGATCTTCATATGATTTCGGACATCGGGTTTTCCTCCAACGCAGAAGAGGAAAATTCAAACTTTCAATTTTGTCGTTGGTCGAATCCCTTAGATTTTTTAGCAGGACACGCACGAGAGTCTTCTGATTGAGTCAGGCAACTTTAAGTCTTGTAAAGACCCTTCAGGGAACAGATCACTGGGAAGCAGATACCCTTATCACAGAGGCCTACCCTTATCACAGAGGCCAAGGTTCTAATTATGGGCTTTTCGAATTTGACAGAGGCCAAGGTTCTAATTATGGGCTTTTCGAATTTGAGGTTGGTTCGCTGCAGCAGAGACTCCAATAAGGTAATGGATTGGATTGCTAAAGACTAAAGGAATAGATCCCTACCTCATAAGTGGCTTCCTAACTCTCTTGAAGCCCTATGGGCCTTACTTTGTTAAAAAAAAAAAAAAAATCTATCATGGTCTCTGTAGATCCTTTCATAGAAAATGGAAGATTAACGGCAAAGTATAAATGTTCGGAGCCGATAATTACACGAATCATTGACGATTACATCTTAACGACCAAACGTAGATTACGGTAATCTTAGAGATAGGGCTACTAGAATCAGAGTTGATAGCGATTAGCGATTAATTAATGAGGATGTTGGGTAAACTAATATTCTTCTATGTGATCCGTAGCTTTAGTTGGACTGGTTTCCACGCTTCGACGAAAAGAAACCGTATGTCACAAGTTGGAGACACCTTAACAAAGGACCGGGAATGCAACGAGAATATCACCATCAACGTATACATGTACATATATTGGTAAGCCAGGGCTCACCTGTAAGAACTTTTTGTAAACTATAATAATCGTTGATTTCATGATTTTCAAGAATGATAAGGATGAACACATACATTTATTCATATCAATGCCTTATGATGATTGTTGCAGAAAACCGAAGACGACGAAGATCCTAATTTCTCTCCATTAACCTATTGTTCTTTACATTGTTTGTGATGGAGAGACACAACCGTATATCGTTATGTTATTAACGTTATGTCTATTCGTTAGAGGGTAGAGAGAGGACTAGACATCTTCTAATGTTATCAAGAGGTGCCTTCTATCAAAGCACTTAATTGCACCCTTTCATAACTAACGGATTTTTAGCATTAATTAATTATTAAATCATCAATGATAATATCACGTGGGTCACATTACTCTTACATCACCCATGAGATCATTTTCATTTAATATGATTTTTAAATTATTGAGATGGAAAGCTATTTCCAAAATAATATAAGACGTGCTTGATGGGTCATGAAGAAGAAATTCGGAAGAATCACAAAACAGGCCAAATCAAACGTGTTTCATACGCATTATGAGTCTTTTTACATCTAATAGTTTTTCGATAAGCAGTGTTTAAGATGGTATATTCAATTCTCAGCATGTCATTCCCACATCCCGACTTATACGCCAAGCACAGTGCAAAATATAATTCTCTGCGGGATTTAAATTTTCCATTTGTTGCTTTCATGCGATAGCCCGAAATGATAAGATGATGAGACTCATCAGCCACGACGGAGAAAGTCCGACCAAAAAACTAAAGCCTATAGATTGACGGAGAGAGTGAGTTTGTTTCGCCGAAAACTTCATGATAAAAGGAAAAATGCTTTCTCCAAATCTCATTTTTCGAGGAAAAACGGTTGATGTTCATCTCTTTAATGGTTAAGAAAAGTAATCTTGTCAAAAGTGAAAGTCGTTCCCCCCTTCCTTCCCTCAAAAAAAAAAAAATCTAAGCTCGTTGTTTCTAGTCCATGAAAAACGTTTTGCGTAGATCGATTAGTTTTTCTCCGTCCAAACACCAGAATGATGATCGGGGAAGCAATTTTCCTTGAAACAAACGGATCCTGCGTATGAATAAAGAGCGAATAGATCCCGTAGACAGACAACGTGCCGAAGGGACCAAATGGTCCCAATCAAGAAGCATTCCTCTGCTTGTGGGCTCGGAGCTCGATTCTGCTTGAAGCAAGAAGACAACAGGAAGAGGAAAAAAGAGTGCAACGCACTCAAGTCAAGGCCCACGAAAGTGATAAATGGGTCGTTGGGGCCCATTTTGTCGTCGACTTCAGGATTGCACGTGATTAACCCGATCCACGGCGTGTGAAATTACAGTATTATTGAGTTGTTGGAGCCTTGAGAAAAGAGATCTGATCCGTCCGATTCGTGATGATCCTGTCTAGCTCTGCTCTTTCAACTTACATAGCATCGACACGGCAGGATACGATGTGGTACGACACACCGACACGTCATTTATTCAAAAATGAAGAATTTTGACACTTTGTATATTAAATAGATATTTTTATGCATACATTATTATGTCTATAAGATATTAGTCGTAGGTTTCTTCTTTTATTCGTCTTTGTTAGGGATTCACGGTTAGGTTTTTTTTTTTTGAGCTGTCTGAATATGTTAATTTTGATATGGCTGGATATATGATTTAAGTATAAATATTTTTGATAAATTTACAATTTTGACCCATAATTATTGAAAATACTTAAAATTGACTTCGTAAGTGCTGAATGTCATGTCGAGATGCATGTCGCTGGCGTATTCGAGAGTTTGATACACGTGTCAATCGCATGTCGGAAAGCGTATCGTGTCTCTCGAAGAGTGTCGGTGCCACATAGCTTTCGACGTCAAAGTACTGTACACATGTTGAGTTTCACCTTCCTTTACTTATACGTCCGCTTGAACCACGGCTATATATCATTAAACGACGGTCCAAAGACGAGACATAGTTCACGGAATCACCAAGAAAAACGGTCAAGTCGCATTGCTTGAACCTTCTTCATTCACCAACTTAAGTGCCTGTCGTTTTGCTCCTCCTCGTTGTCGTTTTTAATTGTATTATTTGTCCAGCTGGACGGCCGATTTTTTTAATTAGCATCTTCAATCCCACCCGTCGGCATAATTTCTCCTACCAGTCAAATCGGACAGCGACCCAGTCAGATCGAACATCCCTTATCCATTCAATGAGAAATTGCTCTTGAATATCCCAAAATATAATTACTGAACAGTGTCAGGAAAACTGAAAATTCCATTTTAAATTGGGGAAAAAAAGGAAAAATAAAAATAAAACCGTTGGCGTCAGGCTTATGACAACCCGACCTGACGAAAGCACCACAAAAAATTTATGTTTTCTCCACGAATTCGACAAGTGTCACTGACGAAAGCATAAATACATGGAAATCGCATCATACTTTGTGATGTGATCCACATGACAATAAGACAATATCGAGGATCTTAATTGCCGTCTGATGACAGACAAGTGGAGGACTACTAGTTATCGAAAAAAATTTAGATATATTAATATTAGAATGTGTCTCAAATTTAAGCTTATGAATAAAATCCCATCCCATCGAAATAAAGTGAAGAGTTGATCATGATATCAAATAATAAAAGGGGCATGCAATATCTTTGATATATTGGAGCCTGAGAAGAAAAATAAAAGGAAAATTGTTTTGGGACTTACATTCCCATTCTGACTTGGAGTTGTACTCTGTGAAGAAAAAAAAGAGAGAACAAAAAAAAGGAAAGTCAATATTGTGAATTTTGTTGACAAATCCTATTTGGATTTTATTTCCGTGTCCAATCTGAATGGCAATATTTGAGGATCAACTTTTGTACGTCTCTTGGTGGTGGCTACTTAAAGATAATGATGGGTTTGCCTTTTTGTCGCGACCTAAAATTAGGTTTGCCAATTTTAGGTTAATGAATTATCAGATTAATAAATTAAATTAACTAATCTATTCGAACTCTCTCAAGTTCTACCAAATCGCAACTTAAGTTAATGTCTTACCTTGTAAAGATTTTTAACTTGGAGTCGCACTAATCATTTTATGGTAGGACTGATAGATACCCAAATAAAGTATCTGGAAAAATATTTTATTCCTGCGAAATAGAGATCAGTGAGTTCGGGGCTTGGTTACGCTAATATTTATCAACGCCCTTTCGTACCATTTTCATGAAAATATTTAATCTGCCAATTCTTGATAAATTCTGAGTTAAAACTCAAAAGTGAATTTTTGTTGGCTTGTCATTTTTTTTAATTTTTTTATTTTATGTGACTTTTGAAATTTAGGAAAAATGAAGATGGAATGGTTATTGATTATCTTAAAAAATTTCAGTTTTAATTTTGAATTAATCCCTAAAATTTTTAAGAAACATCTCTAACCTAAGTCTACATCTTTTTAGAGAATGAATGGATTTGAAAAGATTTTATTTCAAATAGAATTTCTAGAAAAACCTATCTTCCTAAAGATGATGAGATTGGTTTTAAGAACCATATCTTATTAATCTTTTTTTAAGAAAAAAAATATTTTGAGATTTTTTTTTTTGTCATTTTGATTTTTATGAATGGATTTAAATTCAAATTGCACCTTTAGTATAAAAAAAAATCGCAAATGCTTTCGAATTAAGTTTCATCTGAAGCCTGACAGATTAACTCTAAAAATTCGAAATATCCGCTATGAAAATAATTCTATCTAAAGCATGATAGATAGACTTATTTTCATATATGCAGTGCGGATTAGGAGATTTCCTAATCGATCGCGTTTGAAAATTTTTGATATCTTACATCTGGATACAGTCAAAATAATTTTCAAACTTACCAAATTATCACAAGACTAAAAAATGCTTTGCTCAAATCAAAATCTTTCAATTTGGTAAGTGATATGTCACGTGATATATTCAAGAATTCAAATCAGATCCAAATTTTTTCAAAACAAGACAAGCAAATGTGTATCTCAAGATTTTATACGTGACATTCAAAACCTGATTTTAACATGCAATGTCGAGACCAATTATTGCAAATATCGGAAGATAAAAATGGCCTAACCGAAATATTACCCTAATATTCACATTAATTCAAAATAGTAAATAAAATCTGAGTGAATTAGATCCTCACCTAATCCGAAAAATAAGTTCAAACATTTGTTCCTGCGCACGTTATTGAATCGAATTGAATCGGACTAGCTTGGCAAAGGGGATCCACAACTTATACTCCTCGGTTGCTTGGTTCCCTGGCAACTCGCGATGGTTTGCAAATCAAGGCTTCGTAGCGAAAAAAAATTAACAACTACCCGTGGAGCTTGGTGACAGACTAGCCTCAATGCAAATAAGGGTTTAGCAAATCACCCCAGGCTTATATGTTGATAATTTAATTAAGCTTCAAATGCTCAAGTCAATCCATCGTCGGTCCGAATTAAATGTGAACGAAACTAGCCTAAATGCAAACAATATGGAAATAAATTAATGTTTTTTTTTTGAATAGAGACTAAGGTTAGTCCTAATTTTTATGCAAAAATTAGTAATTAAGACATGATAGTTAAAATTTAGATGTCAACACTTTTATGTCAGCTTAGCTCATATATATATATAATACAAGTAATGACATGATGAAGAGAGAGACTTGAAGCGCCATTCTTGAGTGCTTGGCATGGGTGCTTTCTTGTTTGTGAACTACATCCCAATGAACATCTATGAGTGTCTGATAGCCAGTAAATCTCGTTGTTAAATTTGTGTTCCTTGTGAGATTAAGAGATTATTTTATAAGGAATTGGAAGTTAAAACTGCATAAGTTGTTGAATATAATTGGGATTGAGAAACACTGAGAGCGTTGAGTGACTTGAGTGTGATTTTGTAATTTTCGTTGGATCGCTTGTTTTATATTGAAATTCGTTGTTATTTTTCCATGGATGTAGGTCTCTATAATTGAACCATGTACATTTGATTGTTGATTTATTTTCTTGTTCTGTCTATTTATTGTTCGATGTTTGTTCCGCACAACAATTGAAATAGGTATAACTCATATTTTAACTTATGTATGATGGTTGAATATTATATGCATTTATTATAGGGTTAATACCACAAAAACAACAAATTTAGTATATCTGTGCTAAATTTACCCCAAACATTTTTTTGACAAAAATCCTAAACTTGTACAACTGTGATAATTTACCATAAAATGATTTTGAAGGGGGGGGGGAACAATAAATTGCCAAACTCGGGTGACCCCCCCCCCCTACGTTGACAAACATATATTTATAATTTTTATTAAACTAGTTAATACCGTGAAGACCACTAAACTGATATTATGTGAAAATAAGAGGGTACAATTTCAATTGATAACACCTGTCAACTATCATGTGCATTTAACTCAATAATTTGATAGATAAAATTTAATAAAAACTAACGATATGGAAATTTGGTCACAAGTGATGATAGTTTGGAGCAAATTGTAAACAGTGGAGTGTTAAGATTTTGTTGTCAAAAAACAATTTGTGGTAAATTTGTCATATGTGTACCAATTGAAGATTTATTGTTTATAACATAAATAATTTAACAATTATAACATGTGCCATCAGTTTGAGATTTTTCGGGATGCATTAACTTTTTAATGCGTGTATTCAATCAGTGTGGGAAAAATAATATGTATGCTAAATGAGTGGTAAATGGGTATTGGGTTGCCCCTTCTGTGACACGAGTCATAAATAAATTTTAAATTACATAGATCCAAACCACCTATGCTGCTGGACCTTTCCATTTTTTTATTATGTACACACCGATCTTGTGGTCACTCACTAAAAACTTTATCTCAATTTGAGGTGTATGACTTCTAAAGGGTTAATATGGAAAAATATTTTTAAAATAAATGTTGGGTCGGAAAGAATTGGGATCCATAAATCAATAGATTTGCATTGGAAAAGATGGGTGAAAAAGGGGTCGATTTGGGTCAGACACCATTTTTTAATTTAGGATCCGTGAACCTGATATTGACCCTGCTTTGATGGTTGTAAATAATACGTGCCTAATTTCATTTTGATTTTTATGTATGATGGTAACACCTATGGATTACCACAATATAGTATATGCATACAAAGTCATGCGGACCGACAATCACCCAAATGGGCTGAGTAACGAACAACGAATGTGAAAATAGGTCAGATTAGTTTTTTTTTGCTGATGAAACAAATATATGAAGATTACAGACAAATAAGTAAGTCAATGTCTCATGTACAATTGATATACTTAAATTAAATAAAAAGATGTCCAATTGTCTTTTTGACCCTTTTATTGAATTAAGGTTAGGCACCAACTCCTCCCAAAACGCGACATAAGAGCACTCTTTCTAACGCTGTGGCGGACGGAAGAAGAATGATGTCCTTTCCCCGTGTCGTGTCGATGCATAGTAGGTTGAACACGTGCAACAGTCCTAGAATATGATTTATTTTTAATAATAAAGTAATGCCTTCTATATAAGAAATTACTAAATAACAATAAAAGGAGTTTCTAATTTCTTCTTTTTACTTCTTCACTTCGGCTCAGGGCACAAACTCTACTTTTTTTTTTATTTTTAGATTTTTTTATTTTTGCAAACAAACTCCCAACA